>BLSH010496824.1:883279-895932 GCA_018402905.1 Glandirana rugosa
CTTAGACGAATCTCTCATGTCGTAACCCCCATGTCACAATAGGTCGTGATGTCTTCTTTTTCTAAACCCCCACGAATAAAGTCTACTAACGTTTTATAGTAATAATACTCACTGTTGCAGAAGTGTGCTCTGGTAGGATCCGCCGCCGCCGGGTGTACCAAGATGGCCGACCGCTCCGGAGCTAGGCCGAAGCCGCGGCCTTTCCTCCGCGGAGGTAAACTCTCTATTCGTCGTATAAGACGCACCAACTTTTCCCCCCCAGTTTTGGGGAAGAAAAAGTGCGTCTTATACGGCGAAAAATACGGTATATAGAGGAATCAGAACCTCCTTCCTCCTGCTGGTGATCCCTCTACTGATAGATCCCAGAATTATATTTGCTTTTCTCACTACCTGGTTACACCGTTTGCTCATTTTGCAATCATCTGAAATAAGCACCCCCAAATCTTTTTCTTCTGTAGTGCTGGATAACACTGTACCCCCAATGCTGTACTCTCTAAGCAGATTCTTTTTCCCTAGATGCATTATTTTACATTTAGAAATGTTTAACTGCAGTCTCCACTGCCCCCTTACTAAACAGAATCCTCCATCCACGCTATACTACACAGAAGGATATAATCCCCGCGCTGGGCTATGAGGCTGCCGGCATCTGTCCAAATACGGTACCTGAAAAGCAGCTGTTTCTGATTGGACGCAGGCACCGTCCAATAGAAAATTTTCCTTACGGTTATTCAGATTTTTCACTTTGAGCTGAGTATACAAATCAGCAGAAATATCTGAATATTTTCAGTCCCTCTCTTCTGGTTGGGAGTGGGCTCTTAAAGGGGATGGTAAGCCAGGTGTTTACTGTAAGGTTGCCACCTTTTCCTCAAGCCAAACCCTAACACTTTACCTGCACACAGCACTGTGGATGCTGGTATAAAATGGAACTCTGATGTAAGGGGGTTTTTGCTCACTAAGCTCCCACTTACATCAGAATTCCCAGCATTCCCCCATGCATCAGAGTCCACAGAGCACCCCTTACATCTGAGTCCCTCTTACCTTTAGTGTACTCACTTGCTCAGAGGCATGAGAGAGAAGGGAGGGAGGGGGCCTATGCACTTGGTGGTTGGGGTATTTGGTTAGTTGGGGAGTATAGGTGTGTGTAATCCGGGCAACAGGAGGAATATGCACCGCACTGGGTTAATAGGGTGTGCCCAGGCAGGGACACAGTCCGGTCTGAATACTGTGTCCGGGTTTCAGTTAGTCTAAAACCTGGACACATGATTCAAAACCCGGACTGTCCGGGTGAATCCTGGGCAGGTGGCAACCCTAGTTTACTGTGAATGGTTTTCACAGTGGTCACATGATTGGGAGCCTGCCCTACTGGCTCCCGATCACGTGACTGTCCAAGTGACCAACCTATAGGCTCTCAATCGTAAGGGGTAACTGGGAGCTGTTAGTGACAGTGTTGTCACAGTGCTGGGGGCACCTAGTGAGCCCCTCGCTATATATACACACATATCTATACCCACAGCTGGCAGAAAGAGGTTAATATACTTCTTTTCCTAACAAAACAATCAGAGCTTTCTGAATTTTCTTTAATCATCTAGTCTGAATCTATTGTTAACAATCTAAAGTCTTTCTTCTTCCTTAACAAGTGAATGTATAGCAGTCTTGTTCAGTGGCAGGTGGCCAATATTGCACCCCCTTAACAGTGGTGGTTGGAGGCAGGCAGCATATAATGCACCCCTACTGGACTCCTATGTGACTCCTATGGCGGCCATTGTAACTGAGCAATTACATTGCCACCAGGCATTTCAAGTGGGCGGGGCTGGGGGGGGGCTTGCAGGGGGCAGGCAGGAATTACCTTGAGCCAGGGAGCAGCTCTTCCTTTTGTGGTGAACCCAAACTAAGCTGGCCAAGTCTGGTAGATAAGATCATGGGAAAATAGAATGTTCTTCTTAATTACTCGGTCATCAGTGTTTCATGGAACAAGTAAACTGATGAATATAGTTAAGTGACCAATTGTACTCTTTTCAGATGTAGATGGGGGCCTCTCATGCCCCTGGGCCCCATAGCAGCTGCATGTTTGTAATTTGCAATTATGGTATCATCTATAACTTCAGCCCAAGACTCCAAACCTCCAAGGCATCCCTGTTATCTAGGCATTGCTCTAATGCTCATCTATACCCACAACCACCAGCAATATAGCTTTTGATTTGGCTCCCGTGATACAGTATATTATCCATGGGGTAGTCCATCTCTGGCTGCAAGATGTGTCCATCTTCATCACCACCCACACCACTACCGTTACCCGCTTCTGTGCAGCTAAGATACAAAAGGGCCTGTCCTGGAAGCATAACTACTACTTATGTTTCAAATTTTAAAAATTGGGCACTGTTTAACAAAAACCCTGCCCTGTTTTATTTTATTAGAGGCTAACAATGGGTAAAACTGTAAAACAAAATGTTTTTTTTTAGTTTCCTATTTTTCTATTTAGCATTATTTTTTCAATACTCAGATTGTATCTGACAATTAAAGTATTAAACAGATGCACACTGCCACCTTCAGGTTGCAATAGAATCTACAGGCTGAAAGTCCTTTTTGTCAAAGAAGCCTCTAGCCTGCATGTGCTCGCTATGTCAAAACTAAGTGTATGTAATCTCCATATCATACCCCAGAGCCAGCCATTGAGAGCCAACAGCTGCACACAGTGGTGGCTGGCAGTTCTCAAAGGGAGGATATTAATGCATCCCCAGGTAAAAAGCATTTTAATACACAGACTGTGGAGAGGAAGGGGTTAATCCGCTGTTCAAAAAACAAATAGGAAACCAATACATTTCTAGTGCTCTCAGAAAACACTGCAGCTCTTGCTCTAGCCTGATAGATCAATACGTTCTCCTCATAAATGTATGTTGTGAGATTCAGCAGACTTTTCACAGTGAATATTAAAGAATATGTTACCCCAACATTTCATATTTTTGATATGTGTCTTTTGTACCATGTACTTCTGTTGAAAAGTTTCCTGTTCTCTTTGTATTGCTTCCTTTGTTTCAGCACTTCCTCCTTGCAGCACTAGGGTCACCGGTTCGAATCCCAACCGCAGCACTACCTGCCTGGAGTTTACATGTTCTCCCTGTGCCCTGTGTGGGTTTCCTCCAGGTACTCCGGTTTCCTCCCACACTCCAAAGACATGCTGGTAAGTTGATTGGCTTCCCTCTAAATTGGCCCTAATATGTGTATGAATGTGAGTTAGGAACTTTAGATTGTAAGGGCAAGGACTGATGTCAGTGTACAATATATGTATGTAAACAGCTTGCGTAAATTGATGGCGCTATATATGTGTCTGTAATAAAATAAATAAATGCCTGGTGATTCTGTCCTCCTGATTTCATATTGCAAAATCACCCAATCACACTAGGCATGAGGGCACACCTATACCAGTGTAGTTTGTGCTGACACCCGAGATTAGTGCACTGCTGTTTCTCCACCCCCAGCTCTCCAAGTGCCTTATGTAGCTGAAAACAGAGATTGTGTGATCGCTTCTAAATGAAAAAAAGGGTATTTATATATTTCTTTTTATATATACACACTGTTTTTACCTTGCATTTCTATTTTAAACTGAAATGGTTGTTTTACAAGGTGAGAGTTCACATTTACTTTATTGAAAGTGCAGTATCCTGTCCCATGATGTTTTGTTCAATCTTCCTCTATGAGAGATAGAACCTTAAAACATGGGACTTTCAAATGTTCCAATTTAGAACTACATAGATAAAAAGGATGCCAGTAATGATGGGGTTTTAATGAGTAGGACAGCCGCGGGCAGACAATGAATGCTAGGATAAAAAGTAGAGCCATTAGAGCATTGGCTGGGTCTATGTGGAAAATCCCCATCTAGAAATAGGTAGTACTATTAGACGTGTGACAACAGAATACAAGTCTACTCTAATAATATCTTATTCAAGCAACAAACAGTATCTGAGCTCCCTTCGGTATGACTTGCGCATATTGCAGATTGATTTGGGGAATGATAATTGGCGTTCGGCGCACTTCACCACCTGGCCCTCTGGCCAAACAATGACGCCTGGCATAAGAAACATTCCCAAATATTTACAAACCAGAAAGAAGTGTGAGCCTATAAACAGTCATTAGGCATTGTGATTATGCAGCATCACACCCGGAGTCTGTTGCTGTGACTGTGCATTCGCGGGATAAAAAAATGTTAAGTTGTCTATTAAGACGCTGACCCCGAACAGCAGAGGCTGCCGGCAGACACAGGCCTGACATGCAGCCTGCATAATAATCACTTCTAGTATAAAAGGCGAGATGGGCTCGGTAGCCGAGCACTTATGTTTGTATAAACCGATGCCTGGGGTGGAGAAAAAAAAATCAAAATCCAGTTTTTAGCAAAATGGCTCTTGCAAGGTGGACCTGTGTTGTTCCCAAGCGGGTAAGGGTAACAGGTTTGGTTAACTGCCATTCACAGCAGCAACACATAATCACCTTCCCTACCTTCCCCTGACCAATCAGGGGCAAAAAAAAAATCTCACCAGTTGCCACAATGTGGCTGCACTGGACGTTTGAGCATCCAATCACCAAGAAACAATGATGTTATGTCAAAGATTTAGGCCCCTTTCATAAGGACGTTCTGATTGGGTCCGTCTGTCAGTTTTTTTAGGTGGACCAGATCGGAAACCTCCATTCTTCTCTATGGAGCGGAGGAGTCAGCTGACACCCGCCGGCATCCAATCCGGTTAGTTAAAAACAGATGGATGGGGATCCATTCTTTGTCCGGTGGATCAAATTGGATGACAGTCAGATGGGAATGGACAGGTGGTCTGTTTATGTCCGACTGCCCCATAGAGAACAGCGGGCTGTGTCTGTGTCCACTCTGCATTAGCAGAGCAGACACGGACCTGTCATCTGCCTGCCCAGTGGGGATCAACAGAGAGATCCCTTGCTGAGCGAGTGGATCCGTTGCCGGCGTCCACCCTGTGTGAAAAGGGCCTTACTATTACTTGACCACTCAGAATATGGTGCAGCTGTGCATGGTAGCCAATCAGCTTCTAACTTCAGCTTGCTCAATTAGGCCTAGACAAAATAACCTGGAAGCTGATTGGTTTCTTTACAGAGCTGCAGGGCCATGGATAAGGGGGTACTACTGGTCCTTCTGTATGGGGCCCAGGCCAGCAGGGGGGGCCAGGCCAGCAGAGTGGATCAGATTTAGGCAGGGAGGGTGATCAGCATGGCAGGGGGCAATTACTGGAACCAGTCCCCTGTATGGCTCGCTCTGCAGCAGCTGAAAACTGGCTTCTTATCCTCTCCCTCCTGCCGGCTTTCAGCTGCTGCGGAGAGAGCCATACAGGGGATCGATTCCAGTAATTGCCCCCTCTGCCACAACAATCACCCTCCCTGTGAACCATATGTTTCCCCCTGCTGTTCAGGCCCCCTGTGTGTCCTCCATCCCTGTGTGCTGCCGGATTCTCTTCTCTCCTTCCTGCTGGCAGCTGTAAGCACACAGCATGTCATATTTACCAGCCCCTTCCTTTCCTGAATGAACACAATGAGTGATTGGTACTGATCACTCACTGTGTTCATACGTAACTGAAGCATATTAAACTGTGCTTATTTGGGGAAGAGAGACCCTGTCAAGTTGGCTGTATGGGGCCCTGTGATTTCTAACAGCAATCCTGCAGAGCTGCACCAGATTTTGCACCCTCCAGTTTTAGTAAATCCCACCCATGTTGGCAGAATGGTATTGAGTCACATACTCATACTGGCAAGCACCATTTATTACTATTCACTTCCAGCAGACCAATAGAGCAGACCTGCAAGGGTAAAGCTTAAATGCTGCTGATCTTCTCCAGCCTATGTCTACTTACACTAACTGCATACCATTGCTCTGGGCTTCCTGACCATACAAATGCTGGAGGATACCTGGGCAGCTGATTGTAACCTGGTGCCAACACAGCAGCACAGGTAGGAGACAGTTGTCACCATAGGTGTGTGCATCCTATTGCATTAGGGTATGCACCACAAAGCGCAAACATGAGTGTGTGTGTATATGTCAGAAGGGCAGAGATCTGGGTCAGTAGTTTATTTTTATTTTCTTTATTTATTTTTTTACAATTTTGTTTTTTTATTATTTTTTACAATATTATATGTTATTATTCTTTTTTACAATTGTATTTAGGATCCCTGCTGGGGGCCTTTGATGAAATATCAGGGGTCTAAATAGTCCCCTGATGTCTCACTTTTGAGATAGAGAAAAGGACTGAGGACAGAGATTCCCCCATCCCTTTCTCTGCAGCCAGGCAGCAGGGGTAATCTGCACAGTACAGGGTGATTAGGGTGTGCCCAGGCTTCCTGCCACCATATGTGCGCACGCCTATGGTTGTCACCCCATAACAGGAAGTGCCTGCACAAAGACCTCCATGGCTGGATCTCCTGATATTCTTCAAATGAAAGCTACACATTATAAGTACCTAAAACCTATCTTTATATTATCTGTTAATCCATTGACGCACTGATAAGACTATTTCCATTAGCCTGCTCTCTTACATACATAATATAAGGCATGCTGCTTCTTTTATAAAATGCATTTAAAGTCCTGCTAGTATAACTACCTAAAAACTGTAATTATATTATCTCCCTGCTATTCTCATAGGCTTAGAATGAGAGAGTAGGAGACAAGATATAGGGGGTTGATTGACTAAAACCGGAGCATGCAAAATCTGGTGCAGCTCTGCATAGAAACCAATCAGCTTCCAAGTTTTTTTTTTTTGTCAAAGCTTAATTGAACAGGCTAACAAGTTAGAAGCTGATTGGTTACCATGCACAGCGGCACCAGGGTTTACACTCTCCAGTTTTAGTAAATCAACCCCATAGCGTCATTCTTGTAGTGTAAAGATGAGGTTCCCCTTTAACAAAAATGGACCTCAGGGCGAGCTGGGACTCTCAGCTCCTCACCAGCCGAAAAAGGCTGTGGATAGTCGGCATCTATTTTCGGTTAAAATTGCTACTAAATGCACAGTTATGTAACTTTGTTTTTCCACTCAGTACACGATTCGCACATGACAGTGCTGTCTTGCAGGCACAGCCGCTGCCTCTGGATGTTGTACATGTGTCAGTGAGCACCGAACCTTGGGGAAAATCGTTCAAGCGCTATTATAAACATATACAAAAACTGCAAATGGGTGTTTGTGTATCCATTCCCCCCTGCCTGTTATTTCAAAGGAAACATTTTGTGATAGAATGAGGACAGTCAGCGCCACATTTACAAGATACAGAATTTCAGGAAAAAGAGAAAAACGTGAAAAGATTGCATGCCAAGTTTTTTTCATTTTAAGAGGACATTTGAGGATAGAAGTTAGAAAGCCAACACAGCTGCATTGTTCTTGAAGTGAATACGAGGTCAATTTATGGATATTCTAGAATTTACATATCCTTGACGAACAGTGATTTGGTTTAAAAGAAGCCCTCACTCACCTTTGTAGCTGCAGGCACTGTGGAGTAATTCATTCCCAAATTGTGTTTATTTGATCTCTCGGAAGCTCAGCTTCCCCCCTCCCAGCATTGACTCTGCAGCTTATCTTCCTCCCACCCATCCCCTCTCGTAGTAGTGACTTAACAGCTCACTCCCCCCAGCTGCCCCTACTCATAGTGACTCAGCAGCTCAACTACCCCCGTTCCCCTCCCAGCCATCACTCAGAAGCTCAGCTCCCTTTGCTGCTTCTCTCAGCCTTGACTGAGCAGCTTAGCTCCTCCTGCTTCCTCTACCAGCAGTAACTTAGCAGCTCAACTCCCTCTGCTCCCTCCCCCTAGCAGTGATTCAGCTGCATTCAAACCTCTAATGCAAAAACAGCTCCTCTAAAAGGGGAAGGTAAGCTGCTGAGTTAAGTGCTTGAAGGACTTTATTGCTTTTGCTGTAAACGTTGAAGACCAATTGCTCCTCAATGCCTGCAGCTGCAGAGCTCAGAGAAAACAAGTTGTAAAGGACATCAGCAACCTTTTTTTACTTAGGTAAGTACTTGAATGTCCATACCCTGGTCACAGATTCAACAAAACAATGTCAGCTCTGGGGCTGGCTCATAGGTTCAGTGGCCCGTAAATTTTGATAATGACTCATTTAAAACTTGTGGACTTTGGATTTTCAAGCTTTTTTCTGTTATGAGCTCTCGATGTTTTATTTTGGCTCATGGTAGACAGCAGTTCTGTTTATCCCAGTATCCCTTTACTCCAGCCACTCACACTATCTGCTCTTAAATCTGTTACTGCATTCAGACTTCCTTCCTGGGAGCTATGTAGCCTATGTTTCTGTGACATCAACTGGGTGCTCTGTAGAGAACCGGCAGAGCCGAGGACCATGCATGCTCTTTAGAGGAACAGACAGAGTTGAAGACCATGCATGCTCTGTAGAGGAACAGAGTTGAAGACCATGCATGCTCTGTAGAGGATCAGGCAGAGTTGAAGACCATGCATGCTCTGTAGAGGAACAGAGTTGAAGACCATGCATGCTCTGTAGAGGATCAGGCAGAGTTGAAGACAATGCATGCTCTGTAGAGGATCAGACAGAGTTGAAGACCATGTGTGCTCTGCAGAGGACCAGGTGGAGGACCATGTGTGCTCTGTAGTGGACCAGACAGAGTTGAGGACAATGCATGCTCTGTAGAGGACCAGACAGAGTTGAGGACAATGCATGATCTTTAGTGGACCAGATAGAGTTGAGAACCATGCGTGCACTGTAGAAGACCAGACAGAGTTGAAGACCATGCATGCTCTGCAGAGGACCAGGCAGAGCTGAGGACCATGTGTGCTATATAGAGGACCAGACAGAGTTGAGGACCATGCATGCTCTATAGATGACTACACAGAGTTGAGGACCATGCGTGCCCTGTAGAGGACCAGATAGAGTTGAGCTCTGTGCATTTTATCAAAACCTAAACAAAGGTTATTGTGATCTTCAATGCTGCTTGTATTCCTAACTTTCATTCTGGTTTGAATTTGGCTGTCCTTTGATTTGCTTGCTGGTTTGTTTGCTGCCTGCCCTGACCTTCTGCATGGTTATTTGGCTACGCCTTTTTCCGGACATTGGCGTGTGTTGGACAACTCTGTCTGGTCCTTTATGACCACCAACTTTTGCCAGTGGGGTAATAATGAGGGCCTCAACCCAAGAGCTGCCACACAACCAATACCGGCCTCACCATATAGGGTTCAGGAGAAAGCCAGATACTTTTTAGGCTCTTTGCCGAAAGCTCACTTGTGGCTCAGAGTTTCCACCTGTAGCTGTGGCAATCTAATCTCATTCAAACAGTCTCTGCAGCCTGCTTACAATTTAACTATTTTAATTTATATTCAGGGGATGAAGAACATTCAACATCAGAACCAATTATAATTTAAAGCACAGTTTAAATAGAAAGAAGCATTTCCAATAATTTTCTCTAGGAGTAATTGGATGGTTTTACCTTTGCTTGAAGGTCTCTTCATTTTATTTTATTTTTTTCCCTGGCACAATAAATATTTGTTTACCACAAAATGCACCAGACATGTCTCCTAATGATCATTAGGTAAATAGGCAGCCAATGTCAAGAATGACATTTGTTGGGTCTGGTCTCACTGGGTTTGACATTGAATGATTCATGGAGATTAAGCATAAAATGACATACAGTACGTCTTCCATTGTCTTCCATCCACCCTTGAGACGACGTGCGGCATGAAATTTAATTGCCTGTGCTAAACGATTCCCTTGGCTCTTATTGCTTTAACATGTACACTCTGGTTTTGGCTAAAGCTAAAACTCTATCTTCTGCTCTGATACCACCTTCCTAATGCATTGCTTCAGTAACTGTCAACTGTGTGCATGAGCGGTGACAGAGACAAGCCGGGTAATGCTAGGGAAAGCGGAAGAGGGATGGAGGAGGGTCCTCATAGGGCTTATGCAGCTCGGAACGAAAAACAGCGATGTCAATGGCTGACAGGAAAAGGCCAGAGAGGGAAACAAGGTAACATATAGGTACAATGGAGCGCGAGTGCATTTCCGCACAATTTCTGTAAGTTGCACGTAGGGAAGCCCATTTTTTTTTCAATGGGCTTCCCTACATACAAGAACCATGGAAAGAAGTCCCTAATCCTTTTCCAAAAAAACACGGCACACTTAACTACGTGGTGCTGCGACATCTTGTGCTTGGGCACACATGTTAACAGAAGTGTGGGGGTGCCATAAGCAACAAGCCCCCATTCACACCTCAGCGTTTTGTAGCTTGAAGCTCCAAAATGCTGGAGGAGAAAAAAAAATCTATTATTCTCTATGGAGATGGTTCACATCTCCACTAAAAGTCGCCTGAAGCCAAATGCCTTAGGCTCCAAAAAGTTATGGAGCTTTTTTGTAGCTCAAATCAGGCAGATTGGTGTGTTTATGAAGCTTTTTTTTGTTTCATAGAAATGCATGGAAACGCTTGATTCAATAGTTTTTGAGCATTTTAGGACATTTTGTTGTGTTACTGAGCATTTTTCTGCTCAAATGCAATAATGAAATAAAAAATAAATAATAATAATAAATTATAAAAAAAATAGAATAAAAAAAAAACTGAACCGCAACCCTTAATCCTAACATTTACCCCTAATATTAACCCTAACCCCTAACTTTAACCACTAATCTAACAAAATAAATACATAAATAATAAGTAAATAAATTCATTCATTAATTAACCCCTAACATTCAACCCCAACCATTAAAGTGATTGTAAAGTCTCGTTTTTTTTTCTCTAAAAATAACAAACATGTTATACTTACCTCCTGCAGTGGATTTGCACAGGGCAGCCCGGATCCTCCTCTTCTCGGGTCCCTCCCCTCAGCTCTGCTGGCCCCTCCCTCCTTTCAAGTGCCCCCACAGCAAGCCACTTGCTATGGGGGCACCCGAGCCAAGTCACAGCTCAGTGTATCAATTCAGACACAGAGCCCCCATTAGGCCAAGCCCCCTCTCTCTCCTGATTGGCTAACTGACTTTGATTGACAGCAGCGGGAGCCAATTGTGCTGCTGCTGCACCAATCAGGAGGAGAGTCCTGGATGGCTGAGGCACTCGTGGACATCGCTGGATAGAGATGGGGCTCAGGTAAGTATGAGGGTGGCTGCTACACACAGAAGGTTTTTTATCTTAATGCATGGAATGCATTAAGATGAAAAAACTTTTGACTTTATAACCACTTTAACCCTTTATAAAAAATAAAAATAAGCTATAAATAAATAATAAATAAAAGCAGATAAAAAAGCTGAAAACATAGCAACACATGATAAAACAGATGATATTTTTCTCTATAGGCTAATTAATAAACCCTTTAAAAATGCTGTACACAGACGCTCAAAAAAAACGCACGTACAACTGCTCGAAAAAATGTTTAAAAACACGACACTCGGATGTGAATGCTGCCTAAGGCTAGGTTCACACCATACAGGCATGACGGTGCGTACACGTGCGTTCCTTGTGCGTTGTTTTCAAGGCAGCCCATTCATTTCAATGGGCTGCCCTACATGTGAGAAACGTGGAGAAGTCCCTGACCCTTTTCCAAAAAACATGCCATACCCAACCACATGGTGCTGTGGTTAAGCAATCCATTCAACATTTGTTTTTAAAGAAATATTACACTAGTCCAATCTATAATAAAATAATATATATATATACAAAACTGTAATGGAAAAGGGGAATTTAGTGTTAAAGGGGAACCAACTGTGAAAAAAGGAGAGTTGGAGGTGTGTATCAGTGTAACAGTTGGCAAGCTGGAACATGCTGACCAATTATCTATTCCCATAGATGAACAATGGGTGTGACTAATACTGCTGGAAAATAAATGACCTGAGATTTTTTGTCTCCTTCTTTTTTTTTGTCAGCTGTCAGGCACATGATGGTCAATGGGGGGTGGATGACACACCAGCGCTGCTGGCGGGCACAGATGTGAAGGCTGCCTCCTGTCAGTAGGTTACCCTGAGAATATCTGCCTGCATGGGAATAGAAAGAGCAGCGAGAATGTCATGGACCGTGGGACAGCTGAGAAACAGCATGGAGCCACCTCCCGCAGAAACAGAAGCGCAAATATTTCAAACCATGGCTGCATATTTTACATCAAAATGCTTCAGATATTTTATTACATTTTTTTTTGTTGTTGTTTGATTTCCTTTAAATAATCCTGCAGAAATGTTTTCTTCTATAATCTCCACCATGATCACATACAAAAAAAATCCTAGACAATATTTGTATTTGTAGTGTTTTTTTAAAACAGTGGACAAGAAAAAAAATGATAGCGAAAATGCACTGATCCATACAGAAACAAGAAGATGAACGTGGACGATGCCAGATTTAATAATGATAATGTTAGGATGTACAGTATGAATAAGATATAATAATAAGGTCTGCAAAAAAGTCATATTTTTTTTTTTTAATCAGTTAAATATAAAGTCAGTTTGTGGGATCGGTATTGGGACATGGGATGTATGGAATGGAAGTGGGATTATTATTGATGATACATTAAAATAATGATAATTATAGTAAAATAAAATTGTATATATATATATATATATATATATATACACACATATATATATACATACATATATATATATATATATATATATATATATATATATATATACACACACACATATATATATACACATATATATA
>BLSH010496824.1:921099-931365 GCA_018402905.1 Glandirana rugosa
AAACCACGTCGAGGTGTGTCTTTGGTTAGTCGAAGTTCCAAAATAACAGTTTCGAATTAACTTGTTCGACTCCAATCTTCGACTAACCGATCGTACGTGTCGACGTGGCAAAAAACGTGAGAGGTCGAAATCATTTAGTCGGGGTTATAACGTGAACTGACTCCTTCCCCGTGACACACCGAGGTTTTATAACGGCATACAAATGAGACAATGGTGCTTTTATTTCGAAACCTGGGAAAACTCCTTTGGAACCACATGACTACTGTACAGAAGTGGTATTTAGTTATACATCGTGTCGAAGGTGAGTCTAAGGGAGTTAAACCCGGACGTTTCCTATCCACTCAGCTTCTAACCTCAGCTTGTTCAATTAAGCTTTGACAATAAAACCTTGAAGCTGATTGGTTTCTGTGTGGAGCTGCACCAAATTTTGCACTTTCAAGCTTTAGTAAATCGACCCCATTGTTTCACGGTCCAATTCCTACGCTGTAATTGTCATAGCTTATTGCCATTGAGCAGGCCACTTTGTCAAAGTAGGGTTTGGCACATTTTTGGCAGGGTTTCTGGGCTGTGTTTGAAGAATAACATTGGCAACTGTGTCCAATGTAGTAGCCAATGGGTTGTTGTGGCTATAATTATGCCCATGAGTATAGTAAAGGTCAAGAGTACCAAAGCGGAAAACTAAGAGTAGAGGATACCAAGCTAAATGTAGAATGAACAATGGAAACCTGAAAATAAAAAATGAAGGTGGGCTAGGAGGAGAGCCATGAGGACAGATAACTGATTTGAAGACCAAGCTTGGAGAACCTTTGACCTTAGGCATCTAATGACTATCTGAGCTAGAATTGCATTTTTGATTGTTTAGGGGTGTGTCTGGCTATAGCTTGAATACATTAATGATGATAGTAAAGGGTGGGGGAGAATGTCTGTCCACAATAGAGCTCCTTGCATGATCCAACATATTTCACTAGATGACATTCTTAAAAAATATTTCAGTTGGAAACAATTTTTCTGTAACATTCTTCAGGATGTACTACATGAAATGCCAGTTACAAATATAGCAGGGAGATTTTCCTGCAAGATACACAATAGTATGTCAGCTGTAAGCTCTTCTCCATTGAAAGTGATCTCAATAGATTGCGGGTCTTTGAAGACAATGACTTTTCTTTGGTCCTAACACAGTTGCGTCTCTGCCTGGTCCTGCTCCCGAACCCCGCGCTATCAGAGGAGGATGAGTTCTTTAAGGATTACTTTTAATAAACACCCAGAAGATGTCAAAATAAAGCTACCTAGTTGTGCTATTTCATGTTGAGACTTTGAGATATATTTCAGCATTCCGGTGACAAGGGAAATAAGATATTTGTGACATTCAGGTGACATTTCTTATAAAACAGAGGATGGCAGTGAATCAGCTCCACACTGAATCGCATGCAGAAAAAAAAGTAAAAGAAAAACAAATCTCCTTTTGAAGGACAGCCAGGTTGCAGTTGTGTTATTACTGATGGATAGGTGAAAGGAACTGCAAAGGGCTTCACATTCAAGCTTCCCTAATTTTAGCATTACGTAATGCTGTTGATCCAGTAAAATAAAACCCAATGTATAAAGGAGAACGCGATAGGACTCAAAAAACTGTAGATGCTTTGAGATATGAGTATTTATTTCTTTGTTATTTTAAAAATTCAATGACATTTCTCCACTGACTCTGCTGCATTGCTTCAGCGCCAGGATGAAGGACAATAGGCTGGGTTCACACATTTGCGAATTGGATGCGGGTTCCCTGAGTGCAACATATTATTGGTTTATTTTAAAATTGTTGTCATGGTTAGAAGGAGTATGTGATGCAACTTTTTTCTAAAGTGAATACAGTGGCAGCCCGTCCATAGGGGGCGCATGGGCACCGCCCCCCCCATTCATGTGTCCAGCCCCCTAATCTACATTCAGGGCGCCGGACGCATGGATTTCAATGAGTTTTTTTTGTTTTTGAAGCACGTGATTAGAACCTGAGGCTCTAATTGGCTTCAAAAAAGGATGGGCTTGGGGCCCAGAGCAATGCACACCGAGCCCACCCAAAATAATATTCGCTATGTTCTTCCAGATTCTCCTGCTGGCCAATCAGGAAGCCGTTCCTGAGACCCAATTGGCCAGGGAGTCTTAGGACTCCTAGTCAATCGGGTCTCAGTCAGGACCCAATTTCTGTTCGGCCTGGAGGAGAAGTGATGGCCCCGGAGTGAGGAACTGCAGCCCGAATCCATGTCTGCCTGATCTGCCTCCTTCCTAAGGTAAGGAGGCCTCTAATCGCCACCGCATACCCGTCCATCTCCTGCGGGGCGTTGGTTTGCCTCCCCCCCAAAATATTGAGCACTGAGTGAATATGTAACTTCCCAATTGAGGGAAATAAGTTAGTGTCATACCGTTACCGGTGCTGATACTCAGCATTTGCACGAATACTTGTACTCGTGCAAATGCTCTGATATGAACATCACTACCTAGCCCTGGCTCACTTATATGTGAATTGGATGCGTTTTGAACCGCATCTGATTTACCTGACATGTGAACCAAAAGGCTTTGCTATGGAGCCGGTTCACATATGTGTGGGCCGGCTGCAGTTAGGTTTTAAAAAGAGTCCCGTATGATTTTCAGGCAAGTTCACACGCAATTTCCAATGCCATACACTTTAACAATTTACATCTAAATCTCAGCTGAACCACTTAACGAAGTCGCACCGGACGGGGCTACAAATCAAGTTGCAAACCGGCCCCACAGACATGTGAACAGTATCTGTATCTGTAATTGGTATCGGCGAGTACTTGCGAAAAAGTATCGGTAGTCGTACTCGGTCTCAAAAAACTGATATCGGCCCATCCCTAAAATAAGTAGTGCTTCTCAGTATGGGTATCCTTCCATGAAGAAGCACTTGGGGTCTGAGCAGCCAATAACTGGGGCTGAGTAGTGTCACGTTGGGGGAGGGAGTCCTTGGTGTGCAGGGCTTTTCTCAAAAGGTGGTGTATACATATATATATAAAGGTACAAGCAGCTGAGTTTTTTTGGGTAGGGTAAGTAGGTGAGCCTGTTGCACTGTACAAGGAAAGTCATGGAAGACTACAGAATAAAAAGAAATATTTTGAAGACAATAATAATTATTATAATATAAAATAATAAAAATATTATAGTATAAAATATATAACATATAATATAAAATAATAAAAATATTATAGTATAAAATATATAACATATAATATAAAATAATGAATCAAATAATAATTAAATAATAATAATAACAATCATCGTCATAATAATTAATATAGGAAAATACATATTTTTCATAGTGGCTTTTTTATATTACAGAGCACTAGACTGTAGACACAGAATCAATTAAAACTAGGAAAGTTTCATTTTAGGGGGTCTGTCTACATTCCAGCCCAGTGATTCCAAATACTAAACTTAAAAAATCTCAATGCAGACAGAATGTATTATTATTATTTTTTTCATTTTTATTTGAACTGTGTTTCCCCAACCCTGTTGCTCAGAGACCTTATACAGATGGTAAAACATGCACCCTATTAGTGTAACGCACAGGATCATGCTGTCCATTAACAGATATATAGGTTAGGCACTTCAGATAAATTAGTTAGCATACAAATATTTCCAACCATTTCTACAAATTAATTAGCCATAGAGGTAGCCCATGTCGCGCTGTGATCTCTTCAGTGCATGCATTGCCTTTGAACAAAACGTCTGTTTTTAATGAGCCTATTAATACGGTATAGCTACACAATGTTGTTTAATGACTGAACGGAGGTGTCAATGCACTGGGGCTCTTTATAGAACATTAATGAATGTACTGAAAATCCCAGATGCCATGGAGCCTTGCACTGTACGCCTTGTTTACATGTCTGTGCATATATTATTTATAGGGCAACGTACTCAATGCCATTACATGCCTTCCATTAAACATTCAGTGGAGATGTGTTGTCCCAACCCTCTATGCAAATTATATTCAATATCTTCCAATTACATTGGCAAGTCTGCCAGAGAGCCATTAGGGAAATAAATTTGAAATGATCTTATACACTATATTGCCAAAAGTATTGGGACACCTGCCTTTACACGCACATGAACTTTAATGGCATCCCAGTCTTGGTTTGTAGGGTTCAATATTGAGTTGGCCCACCCTTTGCAGCTTCAACTCTTCTGGGAAGGCTGTCCTCAAGGTTTAGGAGTGTCTATGGGAATGTTTGACCATTCTTCCAGAAGTGCATTTTTGAGGTCAGGCACTGATGTTAGACGAGAAAGCCTGGCTCGAAATCTCCACTCAAATTCTCCACTCGCTCATCCATGTCTTTATGGACCTTGCTTTGTGCATGGTGTGCAGTCATGTTGGAGCAGGAAGGGGCCATCCCCAAACTGTTCCCACAAGGTTGGAAGCATGAAATTGTCCAAAATGTCCTGGTATGCTGACGCCTTAAGTGTTCCCTTCACTGAAAGTAAGGGGCCAACCCCAACCCCTGAAAAACAACCCCACACCATAAATGATTTGGAAGGGAGGCCCAATAATTTTGGCAATATAGTGTGGATGAGTTAGTTTGGGGTGGAAGAACTTGACTGGCCTGCCCAATAGACCTCTACCCAATAGAACACCTTTGGGATGAAGTAGAACAGAGACTGCGAGCCAGGCCTTTTCGTACAACATTTTTTTTTCGCCATTAAAAGATTTTTTTCCAGGCTTAGAAATGTTGCTGGTGACTGAACTTTCAGCCCCTGTGACCCCTCTGTGATAAGCATATGGAAAATAATGATGATAATAAGGATGATAAGGATGTCAATTAAACTATTTAGTGCAGAGGGAAATGTCATGGGGTCAGCTGTTGCATGGTTTCAGTGACAATCCTTAACCGCTTTGTGTCCAGCAGGCTTTCCTCTTGTCCTGGGGGCAGCTTTAAGGTTTTCGAGAGGCATCAGTGCGTTCTTTTGTTTTACTAAAACTAACTGAACTTGACATTTTGATGCCCATGTTCGTTACTCCTTCTCAGTGTAGAAGAAGATTATGTCTGATTAAAAGAACAAAGGATACCAATTGCATTAGAATGGATTGAGTTGTATTTAAATCCCCTCACTTCATTTTTTTTCTTCATGTAATGGATAGAATTGGACGAGTCCAGGGTTTTTATTGCTGTCTGTGTCCCCCATGTAGGTGCTTGTGATCACTAGGACTAGAAATGAGCTCAGGCATGTTTGTATCCTAGTCTAGTCTAGTCTAGTTGTATCCTAACATGCCTGAGCTACCCTGCCAGGAAGCTGTCACTGCAGACCACCAGTCATAAGCAGCCAAGGCATTCCCCACCCTGTAGCCACTCATATAAAAGGGGGCATGTAAGCACATGGCTGCATGGCAGGGAATTCTCCGGCTGCATATGATTGGCAGTTCACAGCCACAGCTTCCTGGTGGGGTAGCTCAGGCAGGTTCTGCCAGGATGAGCTCATCCCAGATCAAGACTGAAAGTGAGGGAAAATCCAAAGGCAGAGAAAAAAATCTTCCAATGGAGACACTTGTTCTAGTTACAACTGTCCAATAGGAAATTTCTCTCAATTTGGAGTGTTTTTTTTTCTTACTTTCTGTTATGTTTATGGGAACTTTTCTTAAAAAATGAACTTTCTTCTACATTTTTGTGAAAGGAGAGCTATGAATATTGGGCTATATTTGTGCATAGCTATGACCTAGGACAAAGATGTTCAACATTTTGACTTTCCTGGTTCACATTAGAAGAAGAGGAAGATTCTTGGGTCATACATAAAATACATTAACAATAAGGGGTGCTGATGAGCAGAAAAAGTTGGGCAGATCACAAGTTAATGATCGCTGATAAAGATAATGTACTCTAAAAAAAAAAATCAGCATTTTTAAAGTATAACTAAAGGCATTTTTTTATAATATTCCATTGGGGACACTAGTTCTGGTGATCTGGGGGTTCCCAAGGATTTCCTTTAATTTGCAGGGAGGATTTCCTCTCACTTCCTGTTTGGCTATGGGACAGGAAGTGAAGGGAAATCTCCACGATGGGAGAAAGATGGTAAAAATAAACCTTATGGGGATTATAACCCTCCCTTATGCTATCCAAAATGAAAAAAGTTTTGCCTATAGTTCTACTTTAAGCACTTCAGCTCCGCAAGGTTTTACCCCCTTCCTGACCAGGCCATTTTTTTTACGGCACTGCGTTATTTTAATTGACAATTGTGTGGTAGTGCGACACTGTACCCAAATAAACTTGATGTCCCACAAATAGAGCTTTCTTTTTGTGGTATTTGATCACCTCTGCGGTTTTTATTTTTTGCGCTATAAACAAAAAAATGACCAACAATTTTGAAAAAACAAAACAATATTTTTTGCTTTCTGCTATACAACCCATCCAATAAAAAATGTAAAAAAAACTAATTTCTTCATCAGTTTAGGTCAATATGTATTCTTCTTGGTAACAAAAAAAACACAATGAGCGTATATTGATTGGTTTGCGCAAAAGTTATAGAGTCTACAAACTATGGGATAGATTTATGGACTTTTTTTTTATTGTTTTTACTAGTAATGGCAGCGATCAGCAATTTTTAGCGGTACTGTGACATTTCGGCAGACAAATCTGACACCAAGTGACACTTTTTGGGGGTCAGTGACACCAATATAGTCATTGTCAATATAGTCATTGCATAAATGACACTGGCAGGGAAGGGGTTAACATCAGGGGTGATCAAAGGGATATATGTGCTCCTAGGGGGTGCTTTCTAACTGTGGGGGAAGATGATGTGACTGGAAGAAAACAGAGATCCGTATTTCTGCTGAGCAGAAACACAAGATCTCCATTCTCCTCCCTCACAGAACGGTGGTCTGCCTTGTTTACAAAAGCAGACTGCCATTCTGCCTCTCCTGTGAATGATCGTGGGTGGCCAGCAGCCATTGTGCGCCCCAGAGCCGAGGAGAGGAATTGCATACAGGTACGTGATTTTGCACTTAAGGGCCGCCCTGCCACAGTGTATGTACATGGGGCGGCCCTAAAGCGGAGTTCTACCCACAAATACATCTTTATATATTTCAGTCCTCTATGCATGATGAATCACCTTTGGAAAAAAAAATGTATACTCACCCTAAGTGCCCTGTTGCTATGTGGTCCCTGTAATCTTCCACTCCCTGATCCGCGGCACTTCTTATCACTTCCTGCCTCATCTGGGCTCATGGGAGATGTGAGTCTTCATTTCCCATGAGTCAGTGGGCATCCCTGAGCTGTAAAATCGCATTATTTCCAGACAAGAAATGACGCAATTTTGTGGGGGAGAGATATGTTATCTATGTTGCCATAAAAATGGGTCGGGACCTTTCTTCGTGGCTGCCCATTGTTATGGCAATGAGACATGCACTCGAGATCGAGAGGTGCATGCTGGTTACCCAGCATGCACCTTATCCAGGAAGTGACTCGAGGAGGGTGCGAGGGGGCTACACATGCCCACAACTAAAATGGGTACTCACAGTAAAGAAAAAAAATCAGCAATGTAAGTACAAAATAAATAGGAAGACTATCTGGATTTAAAGCTATCAATTACTTTATTTGTATAATGAATACTAACTAGGTGGATGCCAGCAAAAAAAGAAAAAATGTATGTGGGCAGAACTCTGCTTTAAGCGGTTAAGTAAGTTTACAATTTTGTGGTGGGCTGCATTCATGGCCATCTTGGGCCCCATGCGGCCCGTGGGCTGCAGGTTGGACCCCCCTGACCTAGGGCATGGTGATGATTTTCAGCGATACGTGTCCATGTTTTAAAACTTTTCTGCCTGCCAGGGCCATACAAGTGGGCACTTAATGTGCTGTCCCTGGTGGAGTAGCACAATACTATAGGGTTGATTTACTAAAGTCAAATAGGCTGTTCATTTTACAAGGGAGATCTTCCTTAGCTTAGTGAATGCGGTGAAAATTGACTTTGCAAAGAGCACCCAAACAAGCAAGGAAGGAAAAAAAATAATCTATTTCTTCATGCACTTGAATGGGTGATGGAAGTCAGTAAAGTTTCACCCCATTCATTAAGCTAAGGGGAAAAAATCCTTGCAAAGGGAACAGACTATTTGCCTTTAGTAAATGAACCCATAGTTGTACTTATAGTTCCATTTGCCTCAAAGCGCCCCCCTCCAAGGAAAATAAGCATTATTACATGATGCAGATCTGCCTTCAGCACTCACCAAGGGGTTAGAGAATGGTCCGTTGCCACAAAACATGCGCCAACCTGCCAAATGACCATTTTCTTGGCAGTCAGCTTGTTTGTAAACAGATGCCCAATGCCTCCTACGTAATGATGACTTTTTTTTTTTATTTCCTTCCAGGCAAAGATGCTGAACCATGAGTAATGTTAATGCTGAATTTGGCCTTTGTAAATACGTATATTAATGATCGGAGGTGGACAGTCATTGTATTAGACAGTGAACAATAACGTCTACCCCATACGGCAAGCTGCGGGTCATTACCATACAAATGTCCTGTGCAAGTGTATTGATTACACTACTGAAGAATATTAGCACTGGATGAACTGCTAAATTAAAATGCAGATTTTCACATTTACATTTTCCATTAGTACAAGAAAAACACACAAAGCACAAATTGCTGCAGAGAAAATGGGTGGAAAAGAAAAAGAAACAAGAATAACATTACATAAAAATAAGTCATTTAATCCCTATATGTAGACGGGCAAATAAAATCATCAGCCATATAACAAAGTCATTAATTAGGATTATTATTACTACTAGTAAAACTATTAGTAGAAGAGTTAGAAGTAGAAGCTGAAGTAGTAGTAGTGGTAGAAGTAGTGTTGTAGTTGTTGGAAAAGGCATATAAGTAGTATAGTAAGTAGATAAACAGGTAGTTGTAGTTTTAGAAGCAATAGAACATAAAGCTGCAACAGCATCAAATGCAGTAAAAGTGGAAGAGCAGGCAATAGAGGTTATGGAAAAAGCATTGCTAGTTGTGTTACTAGAACGATGAACATTTGGAGTAGAATTACATGTTGTACAAGACATGGCAGCAGCAGCATTTGTAGAAATATGAAACAACAAATAAAGTATACTAGTAGTGGAGTTTGCATGTTCTCCCTGTGCCTGCGTGGGTTTCCTCCGGGTACTCTGGTTTCCTCCCACACTCCAAAGACATGCTGGTAGGTAAATCAGATCCTCTCTAAATTGGCCCTAGTATATGTATGAATGTGAGTAATGCCCCGTGCACACGGTTTAACGATCGCACGTACGACCGTGTTGAATTGTATGTTGGCTGTTGTATGCAGCATACTGACTGCACTACACGATCGTACGGCGGGGGAAAGAACGTACAGGTGCATGTAATTTGCATCCAGCCATTCCTGACTTTGGGCATGCATGTTTTGCACAATACAACTTTGTTGTACCAACTGCTCTGTACACACGATACAACGGTCGTATGCGAGCTTGTTGGTACGACCAAGTTTTTTAGTCTGCTCATACAACTCCCTTGTACGACCGTCGTATGTTTGACTGTTCAAATCGCGCATACGAACGATCGATATCGCATACAACGGCCGTGAGTACGACCTGTTGTATGCGATTGTTGAACCGTGTGCACGAGACTTTAGGGACCTTAGATTGTAAGCTCCTTGAGGGTAGGGACTGATGTGAATGTAAATTGACGGCGCTATATAAGTACCTGAAATAAATAAAAAAATAATAAAATAGAAGAAATAGCCACAGGAGTTTAACAGCAGAAGTAATAGCAGCAGCAGTGGAATAGTAATGCAAGAAGTAGTAGCAGTAGAACAAGTATTAGTTGCAGCAGTTGTAATAATACTACTAGCAAAAAATTTGAATTAGTAGTAGCAGTGTTACGCTTCGTAGTAGTTGAAGTAGTATCAGTTGAAGAAATGTACAGGCGGTCCCCTATTTACAAACATCTGACTTACGACTCCTACTTACAAACGGAAGGAGAAAGGAAGTGAAAGGAAATCTCCCCCTAGGAAGGGAAATTCACTCCTGTAAGAGTTATTATGGGAAAAAGGTGTCTCCACTGATGCTTTATCACCAAGGCTTCTTTCCACAACAACCCAAAATTTTCCAAATCCAGTTAACATTGGGACAGGAAGTGAGGTGAAATCTTCTGAACAGAAACATAGACAGCAAAACAAACATTACAGGGGTGTTACCCCTTCCCTATGCTATCCAAAAAGCTTAAAAATAGTGTTTTGGGCTGAAGCTACACTTAAAAAAAAAAAAAAAAA
>BLSH010496824.1:939259-965573 GCA_018402905.1 Glandirana rugosa
GACAGGGTTATGAAAACCGTTATATCACACACACCAGCTCCGTGGTGTCATCATGGAGGAGTGGGAGAGGACTCCAGTGCCAACCTGTGAAGCTCTGGTGAACTCCATGCCCAAGAGGGTTAGGGCAGTGCTGGAAAATAATAGTGGCCACACAAAATATTGACACTTTGGGCCCAATTTGGACATTTTCAATTAGGGGTGTACTCACTTTTGTTGCCAGCGGTTTAGACATTAATGGCTGTGTGTTGAGTTATTTTGAGGGGACAGCAAATTTACAAGCTGTACACTCACTACTTTACATTGTAGCAAAGTGTCATTTCTTCAGTGTTGTCACATGAAAAGATATATATTTAGAAAAATGTGAGGGGTGTACTCACTTTTGTGAGATACTGTATATATATATATACACACACACTATATTGCCAAAAGTATTGGGACAGCCTGCCTTTACATGCACATGAACTTTAATGGCATCCCAGTCTAAGTCAGAAGAATTCAATATTGAGATGGCCCACCCTTTGCAGCTATAACAGCTTCAACTTTTCTGGGAAGGCTGTCCACAAGGTTTAGGAATGTCTATGGGAATGTTTGACCATTCATCCAGAAGCGTACTTGTGAGGTCAGCCACTGATGTCGGACAAGGAGGCCTGGCTCACAGTCTCCACTGTAATGAATCTCAAAGGTGTTTTATTGGTTGAGGTCAGGCCAGTCAAGTCCCTCCACACCAAACTCGCTCATCCATGTCTTTATGGACTTTGCTTTGTGCACTGGTGCGCAGTCATGTTGGAACAAGAAGGGGCCATCCCCAAACTGTTCCCAAAAAGTTGGGAGCATGAAATTTTCCAAAATGTCTTGATATGCTGATGCCTTAAGATTTCCCTTCACTGGAAGTAAGGGGCCAAACCCAACCCCTGAAAAACAACCACACACCATAATCCCCTCTCCAATAAATAATTTGGACCAGTGCACAAAGCAAGGTTCATAAAGACATGGATGAGCGAGTTTGGGGTGGAGGAACTTGACTGACCTCAACCAAATAGGACACCTTTGGGATGAATTAGAGCGGAGACTGCAAGCCAGGCCTTCTCTCCAACATCAGTGCCTGACCTCACAAATGCTCTTCTGGAAGAATGGTCAAACATTCCCATAGACACTCCTGAACCTTGTGGACAGCCTTCCCAGAAGAGTTGAAGCTGTTATAGCTGCAAAGGATGGGTCAACTCCATATTGAACCCTACGGACTAAGACTGGGGTGCCATTAAAGTTCATTTGTGTGTAAAGGCAGGTGTCCCAATACTTTTCACAATATAATATATCTATCTACTGTATATATATATATATATATATATTCATTGGGAATCCACAGACAGTCTTGCATGTCTGTCTTTGAAGGATGTCTGTCTTTGAAGGATGAAAAAAATGAACTCTTTGGAAATTCTTCTTTCCCTGGAGCTCTTCCCAAAGGTGCCTCACTCTAGGGAGCATCAGCAAACAGTTGATTATTAGAGGATAAAAAGGATGGACAGACCAGAAATCTTTATTTCCTTGGAGATAAGCCATCTTGGACTGTCTGTCCTGCTCCTCCACTTTTCATTACCAAAACAGAAATGTTGGCATTATCCAAATGTTTCCAGCAGAACCTTAACAAATAATTACGTATCTATCTACACGTGATCCTTCACTGACCTCTAAGGACAATTTTGGGATACCAGAGACAGTTTCAGCATTAAAAGTTTTGTAGTGCCACACAATGGTTGTGCTTCACGGCTCCTTTCCCTCAGGGGATGTTTGTTGGGCAGCTTGACCTGACTGCACACAGAATCACCAATTGAACACAATTTTTATCAATTTGTAAAGCAAAGCTGCTATCTCTCTGCTAACTTATTATCCGATGTCACCACTATTATCGCACACAGAGCTGATCTTAAATTACCTTCAAGTGGAAAGTCACTTTGTCAATATTGACTATTTTAAATGCAACTAGCATTGGTAAATAGCTAAAAAGTATTGCATGTTTACTTGTTTTAAACTTTTTTTTACATTCCTTCAGTTACTTCCTGGTTTCTGGCCTAGGCACATGATGTCATACATCCCAGGATTCTTCAGGAGAAGAGGGAGAGGTTTTCTCAGCTAAGCACACCCTCCTGTCTGCATGCCTAAGCTAAGGGCAGATGGATTCCAGGAAGTAAATGCTACATGAATCATCTGTCCTTACGCAAGATGGGAAATGCTAGGAGGCGATGAGTTATTTATCAGCAAAATAAAGCATAGAGACATGGATGGATGGGGGAGTTTACTTTGAATATAAAACATGAATTAACCACTTAAGGACTTGAAGGATTTCCGACGTTAGGATCAGATCACTTTTTGCTATTCGGCACTGTGGCGTTTTAACTGACAATTGCGCGGTCATGCGACGTTGTACCCAAACTAAATTTGTGTCCTTTTTGACCACAAATAGAGCTTTCTTTTGGTGGTATTTGATCCCCTCTGCGTCATTCTTGATCACCGCTATAAACAAAAAAAGAGCGACAATTTTGCGGAAAAAAAACAATATTTCTTACTTTTTGCTAAAATACAAATCCAAAAAAATATAAAAAAACAAATCTATTCATGGGTTTTGGCCGATTTATATTCTTCCTCATATTTTTGGTTAAAAAAAAACCCGCCATCTGCGTTTATTGATTGGTTTGCGCAAAAGTTGCCGCGTTTTCAAACCATAAGACTTCATTTCTGGCATTTTTACAATTTTTTTTTCTTTTAGTGGTACTGGCGGCGATCTGTGATTTTTATCGGGACTGTGATATTGGGGCGGACATGTCGGATATTTTTGACACTTTTTTGGGACCAATGACATTTATACAGCAAAATTTAAATATCCACTGATTACTGTATAAATGTCATTGGTGGGGAGGGGGTTAACCTGGGGGGGCACTCTAGGGGTTAAGTGTGTTCCCTAGGTGTGTTCTAACTGTGGGGGGCTGGGCTACCAGGGGCATAAGAGATCTAACTGATCCCAGTGACAGGAATCAGTAGATCTCTTCCATGCTGCCTGACAGAGCGGGGAACCACCGTATTTACATTGGCGGTTCCCCATTTTTCTGCTCTGCCAAGCAATTGCGGCTCACCAGCAGAGATCGAGTCCACCCGAGCTGCGACCATACTTCTGTAGAGTGCGGCGGGCACAAGAGAGCTCCGATGGCGGCGCGCTCCCACCCGCAACAGCGTAACTCAAGCCGCCGTTTATAGACGGCGATTCGCGGGACGCTGCCACTTTGCAGCAGTAAATGTACGCAATGTGGTCGAGAGCCGGTTAATTTGTGTTTTTGGTTTGTGGTGCTCAGATGCAGCGCAGTTACACTTTAAGGGTTGGCATCACATTATACGGTAGGCATGCTATTCATTAAAACTATGTGACACTAAATGTTGATACCATGATCTTTAAATAGATTTTTTCTTAAATCAGTAAGCAAACTATACCAAGTAATATAGGATATAGGTTATTTTTTATACGTTTAATAATTTTCACAAAAACATTTTTGGTATTTTTTTTTGATTATTTAAATTATTAAATGATATACAGTATAATATATAATATTATTTTCTTTTTTTTTTTGGAATACATTTTCTTTAAATGATTAATTGATAACAAGAAGATGGTACATCTCCCACTAATTAGACAACCAAGCAGTTTTGCCATTTGGCCTGTTGGCAACAGATTAGGCAGAGTCCAATACATGCTGTTATGGCGATCGTGCCAAATCCCAAGCCTGAAAAGACGATAAGCCAATTAAATAAACATTTAAGTGGCACCAAGGGTCTCTAAACCTGCCAGAGCAGAAGCGCCAACTGAAAACACTCTCACTGCTGTCAATTAGGATTTCAATTTAGGGCCGGTGCAAATGTAAATACTTATGTTACCAACAATTCAAGGCAATATTACTGAAAATATATTTAAAAGCTATCCAAACAAACCTGGACTGGCAATCTGGCAATGTGGGCATCTGCCAGAAGGGCAGGTGCACCTGCAAATATTTCTGGTTTGCTGGTAAAATGTTTTTTATTGAAGCTCGTTCTTGTTTCTGTCATTACACTGCATGTTATGAAGTTGGTCATTTACCTTACCATCCAACTCTGCTATATCCTTTAGAATTATCAAAGTCAAATAGTGTGAGGTCCTATCGAACAACCCTTTCACTTTGTATCTTACAAGGTGATTATTCCACTTTTTTGATAATCAAAGTCACATTATGGTTATTGTTAATGATAGAAAAGGGGAAAGAAAGTGTGGTAGGTACATCATTGAGGTCATCAGGTAGTCACCCTCCTTCTTTGACATCTTGTTGATAAGCCTAAACATCTTCAGAGGGCTCAGGGTTAAACCTGGTGATACCTACAGTTGCCCTTTAAAAGAACTTCTGTAAATCTTAAGAGCTATTAAAGCCCTTTACACACTTGAAAAAATCACCAAAACTTTTTAATTTAATGTTCCCCAAAGACTCCAAGCTAATTTATGACAAAAGGTCCTGCAAAAAGTTTGGAGTTTAGGTGATATCCTTTGTTGGCTAACTTACACTATTAAAGATGGTAGCTTTCAGTTAATGACATAGATCCCTTCTTGGGGCTTAATAGCTATTAATGCCAAAATGTCCTGATATTTGTTGATATTTTGGTGAAATGAAAACTCCCCAGTCTACAGACAATAAAGATTTTTAAGCAGCATTTCTCAAACGTTTTACCCCAGAGGACCTCTTGAAAAAATGTTCAGGTCTCCAAACACCCCTGGTAAAACAAATGTATTGGGGGGCAGTAGGAAGAATGGGGTTACAATGGTGGTCAGTGGGGGGGATGCCTCTTACATTGGAGGTAAGTGGGAAGAATGCTCCTTGCATTGGTTGTCGGTGGGAAGCATGCTCCTTACATTAGTGGTCATTGGGAGGAATGCTCTTTGCATTGGTGGTCAATGGGAACAATGACCCTACATTGGTAGTTAGTGAGATAAATGACTTTACATCCATGGTCAGTGGGAAGAATGTCTCTTGCATTGGTGGTTGGTGGGAATAATGCCCTATTATATTGATGGTCAGTGTGAAGAATGCTTCTTACATTTTGAAGAATGCTCCTTACATTGATGGTCAATGGGAAGAATGTTCCTTACGCTAGTAGTCAGTGGGAGCGAGCAATGCCCCCTTACATTGGTAATCAGTAGGAAAAATTCCCCCTTACATTGGTATTCTGTTGGAGGTATGTTCCTTACATTGGTGGTCCAATGTCCCCTGACATGGTGGTTGGTAATCAGTGGGAAGAATGTCCCTTACATTGGAAGAATGCCCCCTAGACATTGGTGGTCAGAATGCCGCCATTACAGGCAACTAAAAAGATCCACCTAGTGGCTTTGGACCCAGAACTTTGCAGGCACCATCAGATGGGAGGTCAATTGGTCACAGCTCAAGGAACCCCTAGCAACCTCTGAAGGAACTCTTGGGGTTACATGGATCCCTGAATGAGAATAGCTTTTTTTGTTTTTCAAAACATATAAAAAAAAAGGTTTATCACTACAATACTAACAAAAAAGAGCATTTGTTGAATAACACTTTAGCTTTCTGCTAATTCTTTGCTGCATTGTTAAAAACTGACAAAAAATTCCTTTCTGTTAAACAGCGTTTTTTGTCAAGGCTTCTTTGCAAATACGGTGAATATATACATTTAATTAACCGAAAGAAAGGATAATACTGGTGTTCTTTACAAGAATGTAACTACTAAGCACAGAATGCTACACGCTGCTATCAAAATCCTTTATTAAGCAGCACAGCCAAATGTTGAATCTTCTGAAATGACACGCAACTTTTATTTGTAAGTTTATCGCTATTCATGGAGTGCTAAATCCCGTCTATCTTTTACTAAGCACATTCTTTTAATCAATCAATAGACGCTTCAGGGCTACTATTGATTGGAATAAAAAGGCAGAAATTAGAAAATGATTAATTTATGGCGGTGTCGCATTCAAAAAGTTGAGCAGAACTGTCAACAAAGGGCACGGGGCTAATTTCTGGGGTTTATGGTATAAATATTGCAGAGGTTTTGTTATTCATAAGACCAGAAAACGTTGGCAAAATAGCATGAACATAGAATCATTGACACCCCCCATCCCTGATCATGCTTGCCCAGTATAATGTTAATAAAGGCAGATTCAATACTTGCAGCTCTCTCCAGCACCAAGGATATCTTGACATGCCAGAGCACTAGTCACATCAATAGGGATTAAGGGATCTGACAGGTGGAAGGGGTGTCTGATGCCCAGTACTCCCCTTTAGCTGGTATCACATGATCTACAGCCTGAATAGAAAAACCTGTTCCTTGCCAGCATGCTGCAGAGAAAGGTCCTTGATCTCTGTGTGGAAGAAATTGTCTCTCTGGAGAGGTCCAAAACGCCCCTTACTGAGCTAGAATTCTGCAATCAGTAGGGAGGGTGAACTTTGCAGATTGGGGAGTTCTAATTCTGACTCAGCAGGGAATGTATCGGACCTCTTTAGGGAGACCACTGTATCCACACGGAGAGCAAGGACCCTTCTCTGCACCTTGCTGGCAAGGGTCAGGCTTTTCTATTCAGGCCGTGGCTGCTTTCTAAAAAAAGCAACACTTAACAGCACTTTTTATGTGCATGTTATATAGTTACCTGATTTTAAAGTTCAGTTGGGCTTTAAAAACCTTTTTCGCAAAATCAAATTTTAGGGCAAGTCTAATGTGCTCTATATTAACCTGGTCCGATCTGTCTATAATCTCACTTAGTTCAACTGGAGAGGTCAAACATGCATGCAAGCATACTGATCATGTTAACGTCACTAAATTAAATTAACTTTCCAGTATCAAGAAGCCAGGCTGAAAGCTTCACAGGTTAATGTTCACTTATCTATGAGCTTGTCCTACCACCTTTCATTATAATTGTGGATGGAAGTAATGAGAGGAGAGCTCTATACACCTGACAAGAGGTAGTCATTAAAATGAAGTATACTTATAGCCTTTTACTATACCATAGAAAGGATATTGTTCAATTACCATGTTTATTATTTTAATAACTTTGTACTAAAAGGTCTCAGTTCTGAATAAATTGTGGTGGGTATGCCATGGGCAGGGGCAAGGGAAGGATTCACAGCTAGGATTAGAGGGATCATTAGGGGTCTAAACAAAACAAAACAGCTGGATTGTAAAGCCAGCCACACATGTTACAATATGACTACAGAATCCTTGTATAATCTTTAGATTTGCCAACCATTGTGGACCTACCAAAACAATTAATTAAATATATTAGGTTTATATCTACCCAGGGAGACCCTTGCAAATTTAAAGCAGATGCACAATTAGATCACAATGGTTTTCTCTTGTTACTCTAAGTCAGTGGTTCTCAACTCCGGTCCTCAGGACCCACCAACAGGCCATATTTTAAGTATTACCTTGGGGAGATGCAGACTAGAACACTGCAATCACTGAGCAGCAAATTATATCACCTGTGATGTATTTCAGTTATCCTGCAAACCTGGCCTGTTGGGGGGTCCTGAGGACCGGAGTTGAGAACCACTGCTCTAAGTTGTGCTACTTGCACTTAAAGGGGTTGGTTTACTAAAACCAAATGGGCTGTTCACTTTGCCAGGGAATTTTCCCTTTGCTTAGTGAATAAAGTTAAGCTACCCTGACTTCCGTCATCCAATCATGTGCAAGCAAAAATAATGTTTCTTTTAAATATTCCTTGCATGTAATTAGGTGTTTGTTGGTTCCTTTTTAAGGCCCAACCCCAGTAAAATAATGAATTTTTACAAGTTCTCAACACTGCAGGTTGAGTGGTCTAAACTCCACCCACATTGAGATCCTGACTCAGCAGGGTAAGCAGTCTAAACTAGTGGTACACAACCTCAGTCCTCAAGTACCCCCAACGGGCCATGTTTTCGGGTTTTTCCTTTACTTTGCACAGCTGCTTTAAATCACCACTGATCTAAACTTCACCCACATTAAATTCCTGACCCTGCAGGTTGAGTGGTCTAAACTCTGCCACATTACATTTATGACCATGCAGGTTGATCTAAACTCCGCCCACATTAAGATCCTGACCCTGCAGGTTGAGTGGTCTAGACTCTTCCTACATTAAGATCCTGACCCTGCAGGATGAGTTGTCTAGACATTGCCCACATTAAGTTCCTGACCATGCAGGTTGAGTGGTCTAGATTCTTCCTACATTAAGTTCCCGACCCTGCAGGTTGAGTGGCCTAGACTCTGCCCACAATAAGATCCTGATCCTGCATGTTGAGTGGTCTAAACTGCGTCCACATTAAGGTCCTTATCCTGTTGGTTGGGTGGTCTAAACTCCATCCACATTAGGTTTCTTTCTCTCTCACAGGGAGAGCATTGTTTTATAGAACAGAGTCATGTGACAAGGGACCTCAGTCACAATAAGAAGCACAACTAATGACCTTGCAGAATTCAACTGAGATTGGTTATATAAAACTTAGATATAAAGTAGCTGAGCATATTTTTTTGAACTGCAGCATTACCGATTTACCTTTTAAATTTCCTGCTGTCTGGAGTTGCTTTAGTTCTATTCACTGATATACCAGCTCTTGAGTTCCCCTTTTTCGGAACTTATCAATACTGCTCCTTAATATCCTTGTGTATTGCTTGCCGAGAAGCACATCAATATTAATTACGACTTTCAAAGAAACGGTTTTAAAACAGTCGTTTAAAATGTTCATTGTCTCCAAACACAGGCGCGTGGAGCGACGGCCATCACTGGCGCCTCAGAAAGGTAATGAAAACAAGTTTATGACTTGCAATAATGGCCGTTTGATTTACTAATTTAAAAGAGACACATGGGCCTAAGAGGCGCAATCAGCAAATCCCTTCTCCCGGGCTGATGAATCGCCTATTACAGACAGGACTGGTGGGAAATACGGCCTGTTTACTTCCCTGACAGCGAAGGACGAGGTGTCATGCTGCTTTTGGTAAGTGGAAATGTTGTGATTTATTGCCCGATGCATAAACTTTATTACCTGAATGCAATCCTGTTTATGACTCATATTCATGGCTTGCATAGTTAAATATTTGAGGGAAACATTCATGTAAAGTTCATTGTCTGTCAACTCCGACCTAAAGCTTAAAGAGAGCGTGTTGTATATTTTGAGAAATCCTCCAGAATTTTCAGGGTCACCGTCATGCTGAGGTTTACTTAATTAACCTCTCTAACAGTAAGTACCAGTCAATCACATTTAACTAGACTCGTTCACTAATATTAAAGGCATTTCACCACTCATCCAAGTAGCTTTCTTAGACAATGAACATCTGGCCCAACCCATTCCTTACAAATCACATGTGTACTTAAACCCATGAACCAAAAATTATATATAGTACATAATATACTGTATATATGTATACTGTATTGCAGCTTACCAGTCATTAAAGAGGAACTTCAGTCCCCTTAATTGCGGCTCTGCCACCCTCCACTGAGGCCGACATTTTCGTTGGTACAGCCCTGAAGCACATCTGCATGTGTGCTAAGCTCTGCTCACACGTGTAGGAAAGGAGGTCCTGGATCTTCTTCACTGTGCCATCCTCATGCATTTTTATGCAAGGGAACCCACACATTTGCAGATGTACTGAAGGTGGCAGCACTTCTTGCCTAGATGAGAAGAATGTTGCGTATGCATGTGCAGATGTGCTGAAAGTCTGCTAGGCTTCACAAGCCGGCAGAGAGCTTCGGCACATCTATGAATGCATGCGCAACATTCTTCTCGCCTAGGGGAGAACCAAATAATAAGAAAGAGCTAAAAGAAATATTGTGGTAGAGGGAAGGGCCTGGAGCCAGGTACACCCATGTTGTATTTCGGGGCGAAGGTCTGTTTTTAAATGTGGTAGTTGCATTTGTTTTTTCGGGCTCATTTTCTGTTTATGTTCATTTCCTGTCATAAGGTGACAACGCTCACTCACTGTGCTGTATCTATGGAGGAGCAATGTTGTCACCATTGGAAAGGGAGTGTTAGAACTTCAGAAGAGTCCTACCTTCACACTCTATAACATAAGGGGAGATGTTCTTTAGTGCATAGAAATAACTGAAAACATAGCTAACTTATAACAGCGCAGCCCAGGCAAAGAGGGTAGATTTACCAGAAGAGAGCAAATGAAAAATGCATTTTTGCAAGCCAATCAATGTAAATGTGGTTGCAAAGGTGGAAGGTTTGTTACCTTAGTACCTTCAATAAATTAAGGTAGGAAAACCTTCTGTGTGCAGTTCTCCCCCTGCAGTCCAGTCCGGTGCTGGCTGCTCTCACCATTTTCTCCTTCCTCACAGGGTAGATTGGCCATTGGCTCTCACTGCTGTCATATAAATCCTGTGATGAGGGAGCAAGGGTGGGGCTGAGCAGCACAGTCTGTGTCAATGGAGGCAGGCTGGATCGAGGCCCCCAGGTCTGCCACCATAGGAAGCAACTTTCACACCAAGGAGAGGAGGAACCAGAAGCGCTGGTGGGGGACCCGAGAAGAGGAGGATCGGGCTGCTCTGTGCAAAACCATTACACAGAGCAAGTAAATATCAACCATATGGTTAAAAGGTTGCTTCAATAACTTCCAGCTGGTCACTGAGTATAACACCCAAAAGAAACCCACGCAAGCACAGGGAGAACATGCAAAAGCCATCCAGATAGTGTCATGGTTGGGAACCAATGACCCTAGCGTTGCAGAGAAGAAATGCTAACCACTAAGCCATTGAATAAGATATAATCACAGCACTCTGGCAAGTACATTTCAAAGTGCAAAGCTCTTCTTTATTTAATGATCGCATAGAAAGACAATGTATCAGGACCGCACAGGGGCCCTACATCACACGGCTGATGAAGGATCCCAGCATCGTTCCAAAATTTTGTTGATCTACCTATAAATGTTGGGATATGCTCTTGACAGTCATTAGAACTGAAGAAGCTATTTAGATGAGTAGCAAAACTACTTCCACATTACAGAACAGAACAGAAGTGCTATCCACTGGGTATAGCATGCCATAGATACTTATTTTGTTATTTATATATTCTAGAACACCCTATAGCCAACAGTCCATCACAATAACATACTCTCCAATGTTTAAAAGTGGAAAAAAGTATGCCTTGTCCTGTGCAACCCTTTCCATGCCCCCAACATGGAATGGTAGTCATAACCAAATGTCCATTTTATGGAGGCGCTAAACTTATGTTTCTGGTAGAACCAGGGCTGGCCCAAGACATTGTGCTGCCTGGGTCCAAGAATGAAATGCTACCCCCACCCGTCCATAAAAAAAAATCACTCCCACCATAAGGCCTCCCACATCCATTATTTTATATCATGATAATTAAAATTAAATTCATCAGGAAGCCAGATTTATATGCAGCAGCACCTTGTATATATATTCAAAATTTTATGACATTCCTTTATGTTCAATCCCAAGGGGCGGGCTAGGGCAGTAGAGGGGTGAGCTAGGGCAGTATATAGACAGACTAGGGCAGTATATGGACAGGCTAGGGTAGTATATGGACAGGTTAGAGTAGTATATGGACAGGCTAGGGTAGTATATGGCCAGGCTAGGGCAGTATATAGACAGGATAGGGTAATATATGGACAGGCTAGAGTAGTATATAGACAGGCTAGGGTAGTATATGTACAGGTTAGGGCAGTATATGGACAGGCTATGGCAGTATATGGTAGGGTCGCCCTGGGTAGAACGTATGGAACCAATATTTGCGTTACTACATTTCTAATGTTTAAGAGTGGAAAAAAAAAGCACACCTTGTCCTATGCAGACCTTCCTAAGCTCCCCACCACTGAATTTTGGTCAAAGCCAAACATGCATTTTACGAAGGCGCTAAGCTTATGTTTCTGGTACAAAGTATGATACTGTGATTTGCATTATTATATTACATTCTCCAATGTTTAAAGTGGAAAAAAGGTAGATTGTGCCCCATGGAAACTTTCCTAAGCCACCAGCATTGAATGGTGGTCATAGCCAAATGTCCCTTTCACGGAGGTGCTAAGTTTACGTTTCTGGTACAAAATATAGCACCCTTATTTAAAAATAAAATAAATACTTTTAGAAAAATGATACATAAAACTATATACAAAGTTAAAACTGAACAAAAACACAATACAGCAAAACAAATACAATACAAAATTGTACTAAAAAAAGGGGAAATGGAGAAGAGAATGGAGTTAATCAGGACCATTTAGTGTTAAGAATAGATAAATAGAAACATTTCACAAATGCAGGCTCCATACAGGAGCCGCTGTCAGAACTCCTAAAACGCAGAGCAGGACTCATCTGCCCTGAAGATTGCAAATGTCGGTACAGTTTTTAAAAGCCTACATAGACTGCCCCGAGAGCCAACATAAATAACATTAAAAAAAAACACACAAATAATTTCTCCATGTAACCCTTACAAAATATTTTCTTATATTCCAAGAGAAAGGGGAACGAATTGAAACTACTGTAAAATGCTGAGTAGGGTAGAGCTGGATCTGAGCCTAATTAAATTAAGCAATTCCAGTCTAATATTTTATTGGTCTGTACCACTATAATTATGCAAATAGATCCTTTGCCTTTGCTCAGTGTGCTGAGATTAATTGCGAGTGCAACAGAACAATGGATGGAATGTTTCAGCCTATGGCATGACACAATGTGCAATGGTTTTACTGGCTGATAAACTGCTATACAGCACCTTCTATGCCCTGAGAAATATCCCTGATACATGACAATTCAATCATCCATTCCCATTAATAGGCGACAGAAAGAAAAAAAAGTCATAATGTCCCTAAATTGTGCCACTGGGAATGGCATTTATACCGTTAAACACTTTGAATTAAAAGTGCAGATCCAGGCAAATATGAAATCTTAGCTGCTGTGCCGCTGTGAGGTCCAGCACTAGGTGCAATCATTGCTGCCATCTCCTACCTTACCGTAATATGGCATTCCAAGGGTTAGTTTGCAGGGGATGTACATTTATAGATACATATTTTTTTTCTTTCTTTAATTTATATTTTTAAAGTTACATAGGTTGAACAAGGCACAAGTTGTTTGAGTTTGATCAATAGAAAAAAAAAAGTAAATTGGAAACCTCATTATACAGAACCCTACAACTACAATAGATAAATAGGAAGGCAAAAATGAATAAGCAACATGAGAAAAAAATGTATTGCACCTGGGTACTGCAATTTCCTCCCACACTCCAAAGACATGATAGTAGGTTAGTTTTCTCCTGTGTCAATTGGCCCTAGTATGATATTCTACTGAGCATGCCCAAGATGTCTACCCCAACAACAAATAAAGCATCTGAGTCCCCAGGTAGAAAATGAATCTATTAATAAAAACAACTGGCCACTACACCCAATCACTGTCACACGGGAAGAGGTCACATCCCATCCCCCTTGATACCTGGAAGAACCAAGTATATTGCACCACTGAGAAATAGATAGAAGCAGCAGGGGATCACTAGAGAGGTGGATATCAATGGGTCAAGAGGGTTTTTTTCACACACCCTGTACCTATTTAAGAATTATCTTAAGTAATAGAGTATTGTTAAGGTTTAGAAATAATTAAAATAACACTTGTAGGTGGGGGGGTTAGTACCCCTTTAAGGAAAATGCTGCACTTGGGTGAGTAATGTGGGTTGGGCTATCCCTTTCCCATGAAATTGTTAGGGCCAGATGGGGTAGTAGGTAGGTTGATGGAAAGTGGGAATCTGCTGTAAGCTACCATGTGAGCTACAAAACGTTGGGCTCACAGTAGGGATAGGATGAGAGCCCATTATAGGGAGAAACCCACAAATGAGGGAAGTCGGAGGAGATGGTTGGCACCCCCAAGTTGAGTTAAAACAAGAATAGACAGTGGTATGGTTACTCAATGTAAAGAAGGAGGCTATGTATGACCTGACTGAAGGCTATTTTGTACCCTGCTCATATTTACAGTAAAGCATTTGTTTATTGGTAAGCAAATGGAAGAGCGCCAGTGGAGAGTGGGCTTCGGTATGTGATTAGCCAAGATGGAGGGGTTTCTCAAAAATACAGGTGACCAATATTTCATCTCCTTCCTGTCTTCAGTTGACAAAGGGAGGTGCCCTTTGTCTACCTGAGACAGGAGAGAGGAGAGTGGGCCTCAGTACGTGATTACCTAAGATGGAGGCGTTCCTCCACAATACAGGTGACTGATACTCCATCTTTTTCCTGTCTCAGGTAGAAAAGGGAGGTGTCCATTGTCTACATGAGACAGGAGAGAGAAGACTGGGCCTCAGGATGTAATTCGTCAAGATGGAGGAATTCCTCCAAAATACAGGTGACCAATACCCCATCTTGTTCCTGTCTCAGATAGACAAATGGAGGTGTCCTTTGTCTACTTGAGACAGGAGAGAGGAAAGCGGGCTTCAGCACATGATTATCCAAGATGGAGGCGTTCCTCCATAATACAGATGACTGATACTCCATCTCTTTCCTGTCTTAGGTAGAAAATTGGGGTGCCCATTGTCTATGTGTGATAGGAGACAGGAAAGTGGGCCTCGGGATGTGATTAGCTAAGATGGAGGAATTCCTCCAAAATACAGGTGACCAATACCTCATCTTGTTCCTGTCTCAGGTAGACAAAGGGAGGTGACCTTTGTCCACCTGAGACAGGAGAGTGTAGTGTGAGCCTCAGTACTTCATTATCCAAGATGGAGGAGTTCCTACAAAATAAAGGTGACCGATACCCCATCTCTTTCCTGTCTCAGGTAGACAAAGGGAGGTGCCGTGAGACAGCATGGGCCATTGCTGGTAGCCAACAAGGGACCTGCTTACACACTTTTTTTTTAAACTAGTTTGAATTGCAGAAAGAACATTGAAAATTACTACTGCAGGTTCTCTTTCCACAAACCAACATACCAAATTCTGGAGTAGTGAAATTAAACATATTGAGTCACAGTCCTAAATATACTACAAAATAAGTCTACAAGTTTCCATTAAGGCTATTCACACTTATTATTTTTTTTTTCTTGACAGAGCCCCTTTAACTCCTATATCTTTAAAGAGCTCCATTGTCCCTGTGATAAGAACCAAAGCTATTTTGGCCAAACAAGTAAAAACTAGCTGCTATTATGTGCCTATGACAGGTCCACTTTAAACAGAAAAGCAGAACCTCGAAACCGCACAGCTTCCCTGCCTCAGTTGATGAGATCCTGGGAAAATCTAATGTTTCCTGTTCAGCTGTAAAATGCTTAAAGCATGAACCGAACCAATTTATCTTCATTGTCAGCTAATTTTTGCAGGCAGCAGACATGTTTCTTCATTTGTAGAGCCTGACATCTTTAAGACATGTGAAGTGATAGCCTCCATTTAATTTTACATGTACAAACAACACAAAGCCTGGGTGGAGAGGCGCAAGATGCTAATGCATAAATCATGAAAGTTACCAGATAGTTATTGCTATAAAATAAATATCACAAATCTTAATTTACAAAACAGAACAAAGCATAGAAGTAATTCCACACGACCAAATTAGTTTGTTGTTCTGTAGAAGTCTAAAGTTATTCATAAGGCAATCTGAAATGTTCCAAGTATGCAAGGATGAATTTTTGTTGGGTGTTCTTGGACTGGCAAAAGTCCTATGTTCTATTTGGAATTGGGGTTGATTCTTGCGATTAACCCTGTGGTTAATGCACAGTATTTCGTGTGATATTGTTAAAAAACATTATTTTATTAATTCATTTAAAATATATTTTTGCATAAAAATCTTTTCGTGATACAGAACATAACCATAGAAAGACAATATTGACAATATGATGTATCTTGTCCACAAGTGATGATCTTTAACCACTTAAGGACCGTCCCACGAACATATACTGCGGCAGGGCGGCCCTTAAGCGCAAAATCACGTACCTGTATGTGATTTCTTCTTCCTGGTCTGTGTACATAAGCAGACCGCTGTTCTGCTTCTCACCGAACGATTGCTGATATCAGGTCCGCTGGACCCGCTGATTGGCTCCCGCTGTGCCCAATCACAGCAGGAGCCAATCAGTGAGTCCAGGAGACCCGATGTCCACCGGGAGCCCACCGATCTCTCAGAGAGAGAGGCAGAACGGAGGTTTGCCTATGAAAACAAGGCGGGCCGCTGTTCTGTCAGAGGAGAAAATGGAGATCTTGTGTTTCTGCTAAGCAGAAACACGGATCTCTGTCTTCCTTTAGTCAAAGCACCTCCCCCCACAGTTAGAAAGCATTCATAGGGAACACATTTAACACTTTGATCGCCCCTGATGTTAATCCCTTCCCTGCCAGTGTCATTAGTACAGTGACAATGTATTTTTTTTAGCACTGATCACTGTATTGGTGTCACTGGTCCCAAAAAAGTGTCACTTAGTGTCCGATTTGTCCACCACAATGTTGCAGTCCCGCTGAAAATCGCAGATTGCCGCTATTACTAGTACAAAATATAAATAAAAAGTCCCTAAATCTATCACATAGTGTGTAGACACTATAACTTTTACGCAAACCAATCAATATACGCTTATTGGGATTTTTTAACCAAAAATATGTAGCAGAGTACATATTGGCCTGAACTGATGAACAAATTCGATTTTCTTATTGGATATGTTTTGTATCAGAAAGTAAAAAATATTGTATTTCTTTCAAAATTGTAATTTTTTTTAGCGCAAAAAATAAAAACCACAGAGGTGATCAAATACCACCAAAAGAAAGCTCTATTTGTGGGAAAAAAGGACATCAATTTTACTTGGGTACAGCATCGCACTACCGCGCAATTGACAGTTACAGTAATGCAGTGCCGTATCGCAAAAAATGGCCTGGTCAGGAAGGGGGTAAAACCTTCGGGAGCTGAAGTGGTTAAGGCTCAATGCGTTTCCTGGACCTAGTCCACTTCCTCAGGAGCTATTGATACACAATTTGTACAGCATACAATCTAGGTGAAATGACAATTGTCAGCAATCACTTTACATTATACTGTATATTTGTACTACCACCCACACCGTATCATACAGTCACCCAAAGCGTGCCCAGATACATAGGAGAGGGAGCGAAACCCACCGACAAGGCTAAAGGGGAACTCTCCCATGCATGCAGTCCCCTTATCCCCAGAACCTGGATCTATTTATAGTCTGATTAGACTCTTAGGGTTATGCGCTTGGCAGCCTTCATATTACTTTTGTGTAACTAAATGCAGCTTCTGGGGAAACTTTGGCCTGGGGGTGCATGCATGAGGCTCAATGCATGCATGCATCGAGCCTTAAAGATCATCACATGTGGACAAGATATATTATATTGTCAATATTGGCTTTTTATGGTTATGTATTGTATCACAAATTTTTGTATGCAAAAATATTATAGTTTAAATGTATTTATAAAATAATATTTTTTAACTATAGAGCAAATGTTGCACCTCAAAAGTCAAATTTTTGACATTGTTTACAATTTTTTAAGGCAATAGACTAAATATAGGGATGTGGCACCCAAGTTTTGTAAATCATATTTGGGTTTGACCTGCCAGCACACCTCAATGCAACTAAAACCAGACAAGCAACTTTTTTTATCAATGTACCGCACCACACCACAATTCACAGATGGTTCCCATTTGTGTATTGTGATATATTGCAACGCATAGTAGAAACAACAAGAATAAACCTCCTGTGCAAAAGTGTAGTGTAAGAGATTGAGTATAACTCCACATCACAGGGATATAGCCTCAAGCCCTGCTGCCGTCTCAGGCTGGGGATGTCCTGACGCCACTGCAAAACACGAAAAATAGAGGGCGCACCACCCTAGTGCATTATCCCACAGCATTTATTTAGAAGAAATCCTCATAAATTATACTCAAAAACAATTGAATTAAAATCGCTCATCGAGCTACTCATTTGTGGCCCTGTAGCCCCTAGTACAGTTCACTTCAAAGTACAGGGAGACTTCACCAGGGTCCTTACTGTCTGACAGGTTTCGAAGGCTACACCTTCTTCATTGAAACCGGAGCCAGTGGCTCTGATGAAGAAGGTGTAGCCTTTGAAACACGTCAAGCAGTAAGGCCGCATGCACACTGCTGCTGTTAAACTCACGTTTTTGTGATTTTAAGCGTTTTTTTTTCTGCCTTTGAACTCCCCTAATGTTATCTTATGTGTCCATGCACATTTTTAGCAATTTAGTAGCAGTGGAGTTTAGAGGATGTTTTCTGAATGCCTTAAAATCGCATTCAGAACATGGAATTTGGACAAAAAAAACGGTGAATGTTGTTAAACGTTTGTAAACACTGCTAAACGTTGTGAAATGTGCCTAGCTCTTCAGCGTTTATTTATTTTAATGGCCGGAATAAAAATTCTGGCCAAGAAAATAAATGAACGCCCAAACTCCAAATACTGCTAAACTCTGCTAAACTCACCTAAACTGATTTAAAAAGATGTAGCTTAGGTGAGCTTATAACGCTGATTTTCTCCTGTTAGGATAAACAGCATTTACAAGAAACCAGTGTGCATAAGGTCTAAAAAAAAAAACACATCACTACACAAATACAAATGATAGTATATTAAATCAGTTAAACTATCCTCATATATCCCCTGCCAAAAATAAATACACAGAAAAAGGTAAAAAATAAAAATGAACAATAAAATAAATAATCTATACTACTCTACCCCCCCCCCCCCCCTCTAAAAAACCCTACATCCTTTAAATAAAAGAAAAAAAAAAGAGATTGCTTTTGTTTCGCCCAAGCAGCTCAATGAGCAAAAGAAATCATTGGGAGAAATCAATAAATTTGCTGCAGAATCAATTTTGCCAAAATCACGTTGCTCATCCCTATGTTTAGTATTCAGTAACCTCGATCCTTGTAGTTTTAGCTCTACGTCCTTGAATTCCTTTGCCACTGTACAGCTGCTGCATGTATACATTTAATGGGATAGTACACATGAGGCTAGAAACCAGTAATGACAAATGACTTCACCATGCAAAATACTGCTACAGTTTGGTATTTCTATTTTTTTTAGCAGGTACTTTTTTCAGTGCAACCAAAGATACACCCCCTTTTCTAGTCTTTGCTGATACACAGAGGTTTAGCAAAATGGCAAGACTAATTCAACAATTAGGATAAAACTATGTGAGTTTGGAATGTTAAAAAAACAATAAAAGTTTACTGCCCATTGTGCCAAGATGAGTGTAAAAACAAACTCCTTCCGACAAGATCCTGGGGAATACAGAGCCGAAGACACTCTAGCCCAGCCATTCTCAACCAAGGTTCCTCCAGAGGTTGTTAGGGGTTCCTTGAGGTTCCTGTGGTTGACGTCCTCCCATCTGATGGTGCCTCCATAGTTCCTGGGCCAACACCACTTGGAAAAAGCCAACAGCACGGCACCAATTTATCTTTTTAACTGTCTGTAATGGTGGCATTCTGATCAATGCTGTAAGGGTTGCATTCTGCCTAATGACCACCAACGTAAGGGGCATTTTTCCCATAGACCCCCAGTATGGTTTCCTCGAGACCTAAAATTTATCTTAGGGGTTCCTCTGGGGTAGAAAGGTTAAGAAAGGCACCAAAACTCTTGGTGATAACGGTCATCAGGATGGGTGAGGGTAACGGGGGGCACCGACAGTCATAAAAACTGACAGATGTTCTAATCCTCCACTCTGTCCAAAACTAAAAAAAAAAGTTTTGAATTTAGTTATACTTTAACTAAGGACTAAGCTCCACAGGACTAAAAATGACCTCCTGCTGATCTATCAGTATATGTGAATGATGAGGAGCTCCAGAGCTGAGATTCTAGATGTGCGTTGCTGCAGTTAGCACAATCCCACACAGCCAGCCACCACCAAGCGTAGTTAATTGCAGATAATCTGAGCTGCACTCAACCATGTGTCTTGTTCTGTAGAACTTAATTGTTCTGGTGCTCAGCGATCGATGGGTGCTTTCATCAACCATGAGTAATTTCCAGTGGTGAGAGTAGGTGCCTAGAATTTGACATTAAAGCTGAGCTCTGCACAGATATATATAAAAAATAATAATTGAATTCAGTTGTGCATTCCTTTAAAATGTATTGGGGGGCATCCAGGTCTATGTGTTTGTCAAGGACGGTGCAAGGATTTTTGTCTACTCAGGTGTATGTGCATTTTGACCCCCCCCCCCCCCAATCATCCTCCCACCACCCCCCTTCCCTCCACAATGTTAGTGTGTAATGGGAGGGTTGGGCGGGGGGGGGAATGGGGGAAGGGGGGTTATACATTCCCCATTTACCCTCACTGGCTATGGGTAGCTGGCGGGTAAGGAAAACAAAAACTTCCACATTGGATGCAGTGTTAGAGAACTGGAAGATGGGCATTTTAACCACTTGGGTACCAGAGCCATTTTTTTTTTGTGATTACATATTTTGAAAATAAATTTAGGCCTTAAGATCACTTAAAACTCCTGAAACAAAGAAGACACCCTAAAGAATAAAATGTTGGTAGTTCCATTTTTTTATGTTACACAATATTAACGAATGGTTTATGAAATGCAAAATTTCAGTAAAGAATTAACTATCGCTAATGTTTGGGCACATCATTGCAATTTATTACCCAATTTTTGGCAAAATATAAAATATGAGATGGTGCACAGTAGTGAGTAAATAGATACCTAACAAAAATAGGTGGATGAGCTGCCCAACTGAATCCCAACATTACAGCCTGACTGGGCTGCACAAATGCCATGGCCGCTGTATTTTTAACTCAGGCTGCAGAGTTTAATAAGTGCCACTGCCTGTCAAACTCGCCCATTGAGATTAATAGGGCTGCACTGCAACTGCGAGCCAAACGCTTGGCTCACAGTTGCAGTGCTGTCCCGCAATGTAAAAATTGCATTTGCCAATTAAAAAGAAAAAAAAAGTAGCACCTCCAATGCCTATCAGCTGCAGCTCTACCGCAGATCGCTTTTCAGAGGACAGTAAGCACTGCCATCTATCTTAAAGTGTTACTAAACCCACAACAGTAAAATCTGTCTGTATATGCAGAATAGCATGCTTGTTATACTCACTGTGGAACGTAAGGGGTTAATCCTCTGAATTGTGTAAAAAGGCTATTAGATCCTATATGGACAGATCCTTCCCTCCTGCACTGTCTCTCTTGGCAAGGCCATATAATACACAGTGAGGGTAGTAAAGCTGCACATGCTCAGTTTGGTCTCTATTGTTGGAGAGAACATTACCTTGTTCTCAGGGCTAGCCAGGTCACATGATATTAACATCACACATGTGGGCGTGCATACAGACTATAGTGGAAATCTCCTCCTACCCGAAAACAGAGCACTCTGCAGACCCTGCAGTTTATTATGTAACCATGGTAAACAGATCAGCCAAAAAGGTATATAGTGGCAGTATTTTAACGTAAAAAAAAGATTTATAAGCTGTGGGCATTGTGTGTGTGTGTGGGGGGGGGGGGGCAGATGAACTAATTTCATACTACTGGGTTTAGTAACACGAAGACCTAAAACACAGCTCAGCTTACAGTGATGACTAGCTCCTGTGCAGTGGTTGTCTTGGAGGTATGTTTGGGGTGCACCCCTAAGTGAAATTGTCCAAATGGAGCCCAAAGTGTCAATATTTTGTGTGGCCACCATTATTTTTCAGCACTGCCTTAACCCTCTTGGGCATGGAGTTCCCCAGAGCTTCAGAGGATGCCAATGGAGTCCTCTTCCACTCCTCCATGACGACATAGAGACCTTGCGCTCCTCCACCTTCCGTTTGAGAATACCCCACAAATGCTTAGGTTTGGAGACAGGACACGTTTGGCCAGTCCATCACCTTTACCCTCAGCTTCTTTAGCAAGGCAGTTGTCATCTTGGAGGTGTGTTAGAGTTGTTATCATGTTGGAATACTGCCCTGCCCAGTCTCCGAAAGGAGGGGATCATGCTCTGCTTCAGTATGTAACACTACATGTTGGCATGCATGGTTACCTCAATGAACTGTAGCTCCCCAGTGCCGGCAGCAGTCATGCAGCCCCTGCAACCTCTGGATATGACGCTGAGCACGTGCACTCAGCTTCCCTGGTTGACCATGGTGAGGCCTGTTCTGAGTGGAACCTGTCCTGTTAAACCACTCTATGGTCTTGGTCACCGTGCTGCAGCTCAGTTTCAGGATCTTGTCAATCTTTTTATAGCCTAGGCCATCTTTATGTAGAGCAACAATTCTTTTTTTTCAGATCCTCAGAGAGTTCTTTGCCATGAGGTGCCATGTTGAACTTTCAGTGACCAGTATGAGGGAGTGAGAGCGATAACACCAAATTTACACACCTGCTCCCCATTCACACCTGAGATCTTGTAACACTAACGAGTCACATGACACCGAGGAGGGAAAATGGCTAATTGGGCCCAATTTCGACATTTTCACTTCGGGGTGTACTCACTTTTGTTGCCAGTGGTTTAGACATTAATGGCTGTGTGTTGAGTTATTTTGAGGGGACAGCAAATTTACACTGCTATACAAGCTGTACATTCACTACTTTACATTGTAGCAAAGTGTAATTTCTTCAGTGTTGTCACATGAAAAGATATAATAAAATATTTACAAAAATGTGAGGGGTGTACTCACTTTTGTGAGATACTGTATATATATATATATATATTGATGGGGATAGAAGATACTGTAGATAGATGGATAGATAAATTGTGATGTAACACGATTTCTGGCTCTGCTATAGAATGTTTTATCTCTGGATACAGATAACAATATGTAAAGAATTGATTTGATGCTTCCACCGTAGTATGGAGGAAATTGAAGCATGCCTATGAATATCCATCCTTGTCAGGGTGAGCGGTGTCCACACTCATCACTTATACATCATATTCACTGACATGTCAGCACACCATCACACACAGGGGACGTCTTCCCTGACGGGGAGGGGGGATGTGCATTGCAGAGCAGAATAATACATATTTCAGGGTCCACCTCATCTACGTCATGTACTTTGTGTTCCTCAATCTCCTCATCTCCAACAATTCGTTTTATCAGTAGCCAGGCCATAGGTGTGCGCAGCCTACTACATTCGAGTTTGTACCCCAGAGCTCAAACATATGTGTGTGTGTGTGTGTATATATATATATATATATATATATATATATATATATATATATACACACACGTATGTTATGTATATACAGTATATATATATATATATATATATACTGTATATACATATACACACTCAGACACACACAAATATGTGTAGAGAAACATTTTAAGATGTATTAAAACATAGATGGTGTCAGTAGAGCAGTGGATGGTGTAAATAGGGCAGTAGATGGTGTCAGTAAAGCAGTGGACAGTGTCAGTAGGGCAGTGCACGGTGTCAGTAGGGCAGCAGATGGTGTCAGTAGGGCAGTGGATGGAGTCAGTAGGGCAGAGGATGGTGTGGATGGTGTCAGTAGGGCAGAGGATGGTGTCAGCAGGGCAGTGGACAGAGTCAGTAGGGCAGTCGACGGTGTCAGTAGGGCAGTGGATGGAGTCAGTAGGGCAGTGGATGGAGTCAGTAGGGCAGAGGATGGTGTGGATGGTGTCAGTAGGGCAGAGGATGGTGTCAGCAGGGCAGTGGACAGAGTCAGTAGGACAGTGGACGGTGTCAGTAGGGCAGTGGACGGTGTCAGTAGGACAGCAGAGGGTGACAATAGGGCAGTGGACGGTGTCAATAGGGCAGTGGACGGTGTCAGTAGAGCAGTTGATGATGTAAATAGGGCAGTAGATGGTGTCAGTAGGGCAGTGGACAGTGTCAGTAGAGCAGTGGATGGTGTAAATAGGGCAGTAGATGGTGTCAGTAGAGCAGTGGACAGTGTCAGTAGGGCAGTGGATGGTGTCAGTAGGGCAGCAGATGGTGTCAGTAGAGCAGTGGACAGTGTCAGTAGGGCAGTAGATGGTGTCAGTAGAGCAGTGGACAGTGTCAGTAGGGCAGTGGATGGTGTCAGTAGGGCAGTGGATGGTGTCAGTAGGGCAGAGGATGGTGTCAGCAGGGCAGTAGACGGTGTCAGTAGGGCAGAGGATGGTGTCAGTAGGGCAGTGGACGGTGTCAGTAGAGCAGTGGACAGTGTCAGTAGGGCGGTGGACGGTGTCAGTAGGGCAGTGAACAGTGTCAGTAGGGCATGGACGGTGTCAGTAGGACAGCAGATGGTGACAATAGGGCAGTGGACGGTGTCAGTACGCAGTGGAAAGTGTCAGTGGGACAGTGAACAGTGTCAGCAGAGCAGTGGATGGTGTCAGTAGGACAGTGTTCAGTGTCAGCAAAGCAGTGGATGGTGTCAGTATGGAAGTGGACGGTGTCAATAGGGCAGAGGACGGTATCAGTAGAGCAGTGGATGGTGTCAGTAGGGCAGATGATGGTGACATAGGGAAGTGGTCAGTGTCAGTAGAGCAGTGGATGGTGTCAGTAGGGCAGATGATGGTGACATAGGGAAGTGGTCAGTGTCAGTAGAGCAGTGGATGGTGTCAGTAGGGCAGAGATTGGTGTCAGCAGGGCAGTGGACAGTGTCAGTAGGGCAGTAGACGGTGTCAGTAGGGCAGAGATTGGTGTCAGCAGGGCATGGGCGGTGTCAGTAGGGCAGAGATTGGTGTCAGCAGGGCATGGGCGGTGTCAGTAGGGCAGAGATTGGTGTCAGCAGGGCAGTGGACGGTGTCAGTAGGGCAGTGGACGGTGTCAGTAGGGCAGTGGATGGTGTCAGCAGGGCAGTGAACGGTGTCAGTAGGGCAGTGGACGGTGTCAGTAGAGCAGTGGATTGAATCAGCACAGCAGTGGACGGTGTCAGTAAAGCAGTGGACAGTGTCAGTAGGGCAGTGGACGGTGTCAGTAGGGCAGTGAACAGTGTCAGTAGGGCAGTGGATGGTGTCAGTAGGACAGCAGATGGTGACAATAGGGTAGTGGATGGTGTCAGTAGGGCAGTGGTCGGTGTCAGTAGGACAGTGAACAGTGTCAGCAGAGCAGTGGATGGTGTCAGTAGGACAGTGTTCATTGTCAGCAAAGCAGTGGATGGTGTCAGTATGGAAGTGAACGGTGTCAATAGGGCAGAGGGCGGTATCAGTAGAGCAGTGGATGGAGTCATTAGGGCAGATGATGGTGACATAGGGAAGTGGATGGTGTCAGTAGGACAGTGGACGGTGTCAGTAGGGCAGTGAACGGTGTCAGTAGGACAGTGAATGGTGTCAGTAGGGCAGTGGATGGTGTCAGTAGGGCAGTGGATAGTGTCAGTAGGGAAGTGGACGGTGTCAGTAGGGCAGTGGACAGTATCAGTAGGGCAGTGGATGGTGTCAGTAGGGCAGATGATGGTGTCAGTAGGGCAGTGGATGGTGTCAGTAGGGCAGATGATGGTGCCAGTAGTTTTTTATTATTACTTTTTTTGTTTTTTACAATAATATGTTTATTATTTTTTTACAAATGTATTAGATGTCCAGTTGGGGGGCTTTGGAGATATACCCCTGATGTCTCACTTTTAAGTCAGAGAAAGGGACTGAGGACAGAGATTCCCCAGTCTCTTTCTCTGCAGTCTCAGCTTCACTGCACAGTGAATGAATGGGAAGTGCTCTGTGCTGAGTGGCTTCCTGTTCATTTACAAACTGAAGCATAGGAAACAGTGTTTCCTGTGCTTCAGTTATGAATGAACGCAGGAGCGATCAGTACCGATCATTCGCTGTGTTCATTTGGAATAGGAAGGGCTGTTAAATTACATATTTACTGGCCCCTTCCCCTGTTCTCCATCCTGAAACATTTCCTGCAGCAGCCTGTGGGAGAGGAGGGATGCCAGTGGGCAGTGCTTTGGGGAAGGGACAGGGGGAGCCAGCCAGTAGGGGGAATCGGCACCACACTAGGTGATCAGGGTGTGCACAAGCACATCCAGCATACCCTGTGCGCACGCCTATGAGCCAGGCCACTGGAGAATGATCTTCTAGCTTTGATAAAACAGGTTCTGTTCAGACTGTACTGAGGTAAAGCAAGCTTGTTTCTGTGCAATTCACATGCAGTGCAGTGCGTTTTGAGCTCATTCATTTTGAATGGGCTAAACCACACTAGAAGGCACCAAAAGTGGTGCGTGCACCACATTTAAAAAACACACTGCAACCGGATCACATGGTACCATGCAATCCAATGCAGGCAAGCACACTGAGTTTGCGACCTGTATTTGGGGTGTCGCTAACATTGACACCTGTCTAGTTACTTTGTTCACAAACATAACAAAGCAGCTGGAGCATTTTCCGGCAATTTAATTGGATTCATTTTAAAATGTCACTTTTGCTTTAGAACGTTGTACAGATGCATCACTTCACAGGCAGGTTTAAGGCGGGGGGGGGGGGGG
>BLSH010496824.1:965583-982506 GCA_018402905.1 Glandirana rugosa
AGGCAGAAATAGAACACTTGGGGCAGATATATATAAAGGCGCCTTTAGTGTTCGCTCGAGGAATTACCTACGGAGTCACAACACTTTATATACCTCCCGTTAAACAGTTTGCGTTGGGCCGTTATAGTTCAGCTATTTTTTACATATTCCACGTCGACTACAATAACATAATTGATTCACCTGGACAGAAACAGTATGCACGCTGAAAGAATATGCGCCTTAATAGGAAGCACTATTTCCCATTTCGATTTGGGAGGTTTCCTGCGTCCCAGAACTTCAAGGAAGTTTGAGATTTCTTTTATAGTAAGTCGTCCCTCGTGAAAAATCTTCCGAATTTCCCGTTGTAATTTTTACGTGTTAAGTAAGGTTATTGTATTAACCTACCCCCCCCCCCCCCCCCACGGAATTTGGACGGACACTTCACTACGTAGACATGTTGCAAGATTTCGTTTTCACTGTAAAACCCCCCCCCCCCCCCCCATCCAATTATGTTATTGGAATGAATTGTGCATTTTTAATGTTGCCCTTTAAGCCTTCTAAAAAGTGCTCCCTGCTGAATGATATTTTCTTTAGAGTTTGAAGGAACTTCAAGACCCTGCGTCCTTTGGAGGGTTTAGCTTTACCCTTTATCACGAAGGATAATTCCGCGTATAAGAAAGTCGCACGTATGACAAAGACAGGTCCACTTAGTTAATACAATAACATCAGCTGCACCTTATACATTTTTTATCGACTTGATATTGCCGGGTTGCGTTTGACAAATTGCCCTCCATATATTTCACAACACTGAGGCATCCATTAAGGAGCTCGCTTGTGATTTCCGCGGAAATATATATAGACGGGGTTCACAAGATAAAGACGGATGAGCAACACAGATTTTTTTTTTTTTTGTAAGTTAATCTGGAAGATTCCTGCAGTGGGAGCTTTGGTAATACTCTAAGGGGAGCCGTGATTGATTACAGACACATCATAATAGTCTGATCCTCAGTACATGGAGATCATTTCACTATAATCTAAATCAAATGGGAGCCTGGACCTGAGTTCACCCAGTGGGGTTGATTTACTAAAGGCAAATCCACTTTGCACTACAAGTGCACTTGGAAGTGCAGTCACTGTAGATCCGAGGGGGACATGCAAGGAAAATAAAAAACAGCATTTTTGCTTGTACATGATTGGATGATAAAATCAGCAGAGCTTCCCCTGATTTCAGATCTTCCCCTCAGATTTTAAAGTCACTGCACTTCCAAGTGCACTTGTAGTGCAGAGTGGATTTGCCTTTAGTAAAACAACCCCGCTGTCTCATGAAGAGCCATGGATGGGGAACCTCCGCTCATTCTGGACCAAGTCACCACTTTGTATATTCCCAAAGTCACTCGGATTGTTTTCTCTGGAGAATTGCAGCAGCTTGAGAGTTTTTGCAGGAGCCACCATCAGTGTGAGTCCATTCACACTTGGGTTAGCACATAGAGGTATGTTTATAAAAAAATTCAGACCTATTCGTCTTGTGAAACTGCAGGTACATTTGCTCTGTGAGAATAGGGAATAATCAAATGTTATTAGGCTATTTTCTCTCCAGGTTGAATGTTATTCATTCTTAAAACATAGAGTGGTTCCCAAAAATATACCAAAGAAACATAGAAAAGTAACAGCAGAGAAGAGAAACCATATTGGTTTTGACAAAGCACTTTGTTAGTGTGAAACGCGTCAACCTTTTGTCCTCCCCCGCCTGCACCCCCAATTTTTTGCTCTTAACATTAATAAACATATTGCTACCATTTTTGGTGGAAGTGCTGCCATTCCGGATTTTCTTCACTTCACTTGTCTGCTGCAATGACAGGGTGTGCACCCCAGCCAGTCTAGCACGTTTGCTTTGGGAGCTGTGTCGGACTCTCACCTGGAGCTGTGGCTGTTTTGCTTTCAGAAAAGAGAACAAGTGGTCCATCGAGTCTGCACCATTTATTTAAATATATATATATCATTTTTAAATTATTTTTTATATATGTGCATACATTCTTTTTTTTATAGAAACATAAAAACACAGAACAGTGATAGCAGAAAAGAGACCAAGTGGTCTGCATTACTGGATGTCTCCATTGTATTTGAATAGTAAGAAAATATTAACATTAAGAAATAATAATAATAATAATAACAACAATCACAATAATAATAATATTAACAATAATAATTACAATAATAATAGTTAGTACTATTAGTTAATAAGTAATTAGTTAATATTATTAACATTCATCTATTACCATTCATGTTATTATTTGCATTAGTATTTATTAAATAGTAGTAATAATAATAATAATAATAATAATAACAATAATTTACTATTATTATTATTAATAGTAGTAGCATTTTATATTAGGGCCGGTTCACACCTAGGTGATCCGACTTCAGAGGCGACTTTGCTAGGCAACTTACAACGCGACCTGAAGCAACCTCCATGCCAGGCGATTTTGCCTGTGGCCAATCAGAGAAGAGAGGGAGGGGGGTTGCCTTAAAAAATTATTTTCTTTTTCATGTAAAGTCGATTCAATATAGATTTGCAAGAGAAGTGGCAGAACTGAACCAAGATGGTGCCGGCTTCAGCAGCCAGGGGTGGGTTGCATGGTTCAAATAATAAAAATAAAAAAATTGTGGATTTTATGTGTATTTCTGATGTTGATGGGGGGGTTTAGTTCCGCATTCTTCATGAAGAGCACTTTAAGGCATGCAATAAAGACCCTGTTTTTCAACACAGCACACCCCAATGTACAACATGATGTGGTGTTTCCATTGCTGCTGTAGTAGGGTGTTGGGGTGATCATGTGTTATGTAATGTAGAACCCCCCCACCAGCCAGCTGTAAGAGCTGATGGTTGACTGATTGTGGTGCTCTGCAACCCTGACCTTATACTGACTGCAGCTCAATTTTATTCTGGCACCAAACATGTTAATGAGATTGATTCCGGTGGCTGCTACAAATGTCTGCTTCAAAATTACTTTTCTGAAAAACGGAGCTGGAATAAAAGGGGGTGGGAAGGGACAATTGGGCCTGGGCTCCCGCCATCTAAGAGTCCCCAAGCTGAGATACCTGTCAATCCTGCAGATTACTTATAGATTCTGTCAGAATATTAAATCTGAAAAAGCTAAATAAACCATTGAAATACATACAGTATGGGAGATGTTTTAATTTTGGCCATTCAGAGATTTGCACCGACCTACCAGGCATCAAAGTCAGGTTCCTGACCTGACACTTCTCTTATGAAGTTTAGCAACACAGCCTTATGTAAGGGGTGGGGGGTGCTCTGATGGGGACTCTGATATAAGGGGGACTCTGATGGGGACTAACATGTACTCAAGCTTATTTGAAATTTCTTTGCTTTGTTTTGCTACAGTTTTTCTTTCTTGGACCCTGATTTGGTGGAGGAACCTGATGGGGACTGTGATGTATGAGGAGCTCTGGTGTACGAGGGACTTTGATGGGCACTATGATGTAAGGAGGGACAAAGGAAAAGCAGGGTGCGCCAAACTAAGTGTAGAGGTAAATGCCATGAAGGGGTTTATTTGACAAACAGCTAAATGGATATTCACATTACATGAGATATAACAAGCAGAGGCGTAACTAGAACCTTCAGGGCCCAGGTGCAAGAAATTAGGAAGGGCCCCCCTGACTGACCCCTGATCCTGGGGCCCTTTACTCCCATCACGGGTCCCTTTATTACGGTCCCGCATCCGGACCCTGGGAACAGCAGAAGACAAGTAAGCTGGATAGGAGGGGCAGCGGGGGCAGCATATAGAGGATCCAATCTCCTCCATTATGGTTCCTCTAAATGCCGCCCCTGCCATCCCTCCTATCCAGGTGTACAAGGGAAGCACATGGGCCCCCTGGAGCATGGGGCCCGGTTGCAATCGCAACCCCTATCGTTACGCCCCTGATAACAAGTATGTATAAAGGGTATGACAACGGTCCCGAGTCACTTTGGAGGCCCCGTGGTGTATCGCTGGAAGTACAGTTCAGCATCGGCAGGATTGATGTTACGTCTGGCCAGGTCTCTGCCTTACGGTGGATAGGACCAGCATGGAACGCACTCGGAGCTTGACCGGAAGTGACCCGTCAAGCAGGGACTCTGGTGGACTTAAGTTTATTTGTAATTTCTTTGCTTTGTTTTACTAAGTTTTTTTTTCTGGATACTGATGTAAGGGGTGGCTGTGATGGGAACTCTGATGTAAGGGGTTCTGATAAGGACTATGAGGTAAGGAGGACTCTGATGTATGGGGGAACCCTGATGTAAGGAGGGACTAAGATGGGCACTATTATGTAAGGAAGACTCTGATGTAAAGGGGCAGCAGCTCTGGTGTACAGGGGAACTCTTATGTAAGGGGGACTTTGATGGCCACTCTGAAGTAAGGAGTTCTAATGGGGATTCTGATATAAGGGGGACTCTGATGAGTTCAAGTTTATTTGAAACTTGTTTGCTTTGTTGCACTAAAGTTTTTTTCTGGATACTGCTGTAAAAGGTGATTCTGATGTGGACTGGGGTGTAAAGGGGGTCTCTGATGTAAGGGGGACCTCTGATGTAAAGTGGGACACTGATGTAAAGGGTGACTCTGATGGGGACTGGCATGTAAAGGGTGACTTTGATGGGGACTCTGATGTAAGGGGGACCTCCGATATAAAGCGGGACACTAAAGTAAAGGGTGACTCTGATGGGGACTGGCATGTAAAGGGTGACTTTGATGGGGACTCTGATGTAAGGGGGACCTCTGATATAAAGCGGGACACTGAAGTAAAGGGTGACTCTGATGGGGACTGGCATGTAAAGGGTGACTTTGATGGGGACTCTGATGTAAGGGGGATCTCTGATGTAAGGGAGACCTATGATGTAAAGAGGAGCATTGATGCAAGGGGTGACTCTGATGTAAGGGGGACCTCTAATGTAACGAGGGACACTGAGGTAAGGGGTGACTCTGATGGGGACTCTGATGTAAGGGGTGACTCTGATGGGGGCTGGGATGTAAGGGGTGACTCTGATGAGTATTCTGATGTAATGGGGGCCTCTGATGTAAAGGGGTACTCTGATGTAAGTGGTGACTCTAATGGGAACTGGCATATAAGGGGTGACTCTGATGTAAAGGGGGACACTAATATAAGGGGTGACTGATGGAGATTCTGATTTAAGGAGGGCCCCTGATGTAAAGGGGGACTCTGATGTAAGGGGTGACTCTGATGTAAAGGGGGACTCTGATGTAAGGGGGGCTCTGATTCTCAATTGTATTTGTAATGTCTTTTTTTTTTTGCTTTACTATTCTGTCGTTCTAAATCATAATATTATTACAAAACAACTCCAATAAATGATATTTCCTGTTCTGTGAATATTAGTAGAATATAGGATGTGGTTCGGAGCCTCGCCCCTCGGTATAGAGGTAGAAATACTGATAACTGAGCATAGGGAGAGTCGTGTTTACACACAGCCCTGTACACTGCACTCCTACATATGTGGATGGGGAGAGCACACAATCTAGATGATGTCATAATGGCTCACACACCACAAATTACGAGTGATATTGCTTTGGAAACTTTGATGGATTCCCAGTAGAATCAATTACTGGTGATAGCACACAGATGATAGGAGCGGCCACTTGTCAGAGAGCGTTCCTTTTCCATAGGAGATGGTGTTGGCGGCGGGGTCTTTGCATTACTCTTTGTATGGATTACCAGCCGTAGCCCGGGGACACATCAAAGTGAGACAAATGTGTGTGCGTTGTAACATGCAGCATGTAACGCACGCTCTTTACTGCAGAAGTGTTTATTTTCCCAGCCATCATATCTTTTATTACATGATCTATAACACCGGCACATAAGAAAAATACTCCGTCTTATAGAAAATCATTATTACCCTTATTCATGTAACAATGCAGCCCATGTTGAAAGGCTGATCTGCCATTATGATTTGGTTATAGCTTTCTTTTTTTCCTTTCTTGAGGATTTACCCCCCACTGCACAAAACGTCTTCCTGTCCTTATCTTGTTTTGGACTCCAAACAGATCATTTGCTTTCTTTCATACTGGCCTAGTGTATGTATTTGACTGTGTTTTACAAAAAAAAAAAAGGTCCACCTTACCGCATCGTTATTGTGGCTTTCAATGTTGAATTTAATGGTAACTCTTCATCAACTTCCATGCTCACCTCCAGGATTTCTCCAGAGCTTCTCCCATCCTCTGGAGCTCCCTACCCCAATCTGTCCAACTGTTTTCTACTCTGTCTGCCTTTAGACAACCTCTGAAATATCCACTCTTCAAGGAAGCCTATCTACCCAACAACAGGATTTTTTCTTTCTTCATCAAATCATCCCCTTGCAGTTATTACCTTCTGTATTACTTGCCCCTCCCTTTTGGAGTGTAAGCCCTCATGTGCAAGGCCAACCTAAGCCCCTTGTCTTGAACTGTATTGTAACTGTACTGAAAAAGCATTTGGTGCTATATAAATCCTGTTTGAAAAAAATAATAAAAAATAATAATATATAATGTTAATAATTATAATAATACTCATCTAAATGGCATGTAAAAGTGCAACACAAACACCACAAGGTGCATGTCACAGTCAGGGGTCAGGCTTGGAGACCCGTAGCTATAGCAGTAGAGAGGCTCCCACTGACCAGCTGGATGAATACACCAGCAGGTCACCCTGGTAGATGACTTTCAGGGTCTTTGTGTTAACCAGAGCTCCTGATGGCAGAGATGGGTTTTACTGCATGTTAGTACTAGGTTATGGTCCTACAAGGAGGTAAACAAGCCGGGGTGCAGTAGCAGAAATAGGAGGTAGGGATCAAGCAGAAGTGTAGTCAGTAAATAAGCCAAAGGTCAGGAACAAGTGGTTGCAGGTTGGAAAAAGCAGAAGTGTAGTCAAGGAACAAGCCAAAGGTTAGTAAAAAGTGGTTGCAGGCTGGAACAAGTGGAAGTGTACTCCAGGAACAAGCCAAAGGTCAGTAACGAGTGGTTGCAGGTTGGGAACAAGTGGAAGTGTAGTCAAGGAACAAGGCAAAGGTCAGGACAAAGTGGTTGCAGGCTGGAACAAGTGAAAGTGTACTCGAGGAACAAGTCAAAGGTCAGTAACGAGTGGTTGCAGGTTGAAATCAAGCAGAAGCACAGTCAAAGAACAAGCCAAAGGTTGGTAATGACTGGGAGTGAAGATACAGACAGCAGCAGAAGTGATAAGAGTGAGATATTGACTGGAGAGAACACAATAATCAGGCAAACAGGGAGTGCAAAGGCATGGCTTAAAGAGGAAGTTCATTGGAGGAGCAAAGAGTTCAAGGTTCACCAGAAACAAGGTTCAAGGCAGGATCATCCAAGGAATTGCTTTAACAGAGCGCATGCGCCAGTGACGTCCCCGGCTGCATGTACAGTAAATATCTCCTAAACAGTGCACGTTTAGGAGATATTTACAGTACTTATAGGTAAGCCTTGAATTTAAGAGGTTTCTAATCATGGGAGGTGGGGCATGATTTCTGATCATGTGACTGCTGTGATTGGCTGTCACAATGGTCACATGATCGGAAAGCTCCCGATCGCAAGTAGAAATTGGGGGTTTTCTGTTAGCCACCGGTTACTGTGTCAGGAGCGTGCAGGGTGCATGCCCTCGGCACAGCTCTGTTTACATTCTGGCATGCACATATGCGACCGCTTGGCGTTAAGGCCCGCCCAATGAGGCCAGCATGGAGAGATTAATATCACTGTAGCCAGTCACTCAACCCTTCCGTTTGTGGGGGCAAGTGCAGCTTACTTACTCTAGGCCCAAGATAGATTATCCCTGTCAGTCAACATCTTTAAGGGTTCAAGATCCTTACAGCATTCCAATCCCTAGACCTAAAGGCCTGGAGGAATGATAGTTCTTACTGTAGCACCCTCAACAGAGGCCTGGGGTAGAAGACCATATGCCAGGAAGGGTCTCAAACTTTTGCCAGACAGTCCAACATGTGCTCCAAACCTTCTGATTGGCTTACATTTTGTGGATGTATTTTGTTCATTATTACAATTTGGAGTGTACATTGTATGGGACGGGGTTTGTTTGCTGCTCCAAATTCGGTCTCACTTTACTAACATATACTTGTGTTTTGTGTTTTGGCTGCCATTCCTTCTAAAGGCATTGCTTCTAGGTCATTAGCATCAATAGATCTTTGTATATTCTGAGAGTGAGGACCCCCTGCACCTGCCTTATGCTCTCCAACAGCAACACTATAATTAAAGCCATGGACAAAAATAGCTTTATCGAAGGAGCTAAGTGCAGTAATTGCAAGCAGTTCTTCAGTCTCGGCTCTTGGCATAATAACACCTGTACCATAGGCCCTCCTGATTAGCACATGAACGCAAGCCAGCCTGATCTAAAAGGCACCCCCTTTTTTTTCTCCGCTGCAATTACAGAAGGTGCCTTTCAACTCCGTAAAAAAAAAAAATATCCTCGCAGGCTGCGGCACTTTATAATGCATCATCCGTGGTAGTGAGCTTGCAAATGTCAGAAACAGCAATTAATATATTATTGAGGAAATTAGCAGCAGTGCCCTGTATTAACCTCCGGGATGATCTTATAATTCATGTGCAAATGAAGGAACGCTGCCATTGCGGTGCAGTGCGTGTGCCCTCGTATGTGTGTTTAAATACAAGAGAGATCTGTGTGTATGTGGAAAGATAAAGGGATTTGTTTAATGGCATAGCAAAGGGCAGGGACTTAAAGAAAACCCAGAGCATCCAATCAGAATCCATCTTTCATTAGCTTGATGGCGTTATTTTGTTACAAGCTAAAAGCTGATTGGTTAGCTCAATTGGAAACAAGTGAAGTGGATTGTTTGGTGATTTTTATATTGTATTTTCCCTTCTGCGTTCGCAACAAAGTGTGTGACTTACATTCCTGACTGATCTGTATACGCCTATTCTGGGGTCGAGGCATCACTGGCAGCCAGCATAGCCAGATCCAGCCTAGCTCAGTAAGGCTGCATTCACACTTCAGCGGTTTGAATTGGGGCAGATTTGACGCGATTCTGCCCACGATCGTGGGACTTGCATTTGGGATGCCATTCATTAGAATGACACCATAAATCATGGTGCGGGTCTGGTGTGATTGTCGCCCAATAAATCACGCTGCAATCATGGCAACCCTCACCGCAGGAAGCATGTCGCCCAAAAAAAGTTCAGGAACTACTTTTGGGTGACATGCTTCCCACGATGCGTGTTGCCGCGATTGCAGCGCGATTTATCTATTTATTTGAGGTGTCATTCAAATGAATCCATAGCGATTTGTCATTCACATCGGCGCTTTCAAATCGTGGGCAGAATGGCAGCAAATCTGCTCGTTATTCAAAGCGCTGAAGTGCGAATGCAGCCTAAGGCCCCTTTCACACTGCTGCGACTTGAAAGTCGCGCGATTTTGCCGCAATTTCGTGCCTGTAATTTTGACACCATTTTGACGTGATTTAGCCGCAATTTCAGGGAATGCCTGTTTAAACTTGAGGTTTGCGGGCCTCAATTCGCATCAAAGTCGAACCAAAGTAGTACAAGGACTACTTTGAAGTCGGTGTGACTTGAACTCGCACAGATATGAATGGTGCTCGTTGGAAATCATGGGGTACGACTTGTCATGTGACTTTGCAGTCTCAAGCTGCAGGACAAGTCGCACAAATGTGAAAGGGGCCTTAGGGTGGCAAAAACGAGCAGGGAAACTCAGAAAAATATTTTTGAAAGTTTCATTGCCAGTATCTAAACTCAGAAACTAAAATGTAATATATTGAAGCTTACCAGTGCTTAGATATCGTGGCTGCATTCGCTTTCTTATCTTCAGTTATTTTTACACTTTATTTTTACCTGGTGATCCTACTAATAAAACACTTCCTGGCCCACTGGGGTTGATTTACTAAAACTGGTGTAGCTGTGCATGGTAGCCAATCAGCTTCTAACTTCAGCTTGTTCAATTAAGCTTTGGCTATAAGGTTGGGTTCACACTTGTCCGACAAACGGACCGACATTGTGAGCACAAGTCGCATTACATCACAAAATCAATGTTTCCCTAAGAGAGCCGTCTTAACTGGTCCGACACAAGTCGGTCCGAATTTGAAAAAGGTTCCTCTACTACTTTGGTCTGACTTTAGCCCATTGAATATCATTGAAGTAGGATCAAAGTCGGATCCTTGGTTTAACCATCCGACTTGTGACATCAGACTTGGTGATTACAGGAGCAGTAAAAGGAATTTATCTCATACTGGGATTGTTTTGATTGGTCAAAGGACAAGTCACTATCTCAAAGTCGGAGCAAAATCTTATCTTGTTCATTCAAGTCGGATGGAAGTAGGACCGAAGTAGCACTGATGTAGGACTGATATCGCAGGGCAAAGTAAGATGACAGCCGTACAAGAGTCGTGTTGTGCCAGTTTGAACCTGGCCTAAGCCCTCGTTCACATTGGGCCGATTTGACATGCGATTGGACATATCAAATCTCATTCCAAATTGGAGCCTATTGCCGGCAATGGCATCGTCTGAGCCCCTTTTTCTGCTCCACTACACCTGGATGGAGATGATGAGCCCCTTTTTATGCTCCATTACACTTGGAAGGAGATGGTGAACCCCTTTTTTTGCTCCACTACAACTGGAAGGAGATGTTGAGCCCCTTTTTCTGCTCCACTACTCCTGGAAGGAGATGGTGAACCCCTTTTTCTACTCCACTACACCTGGAAGGAGATGGTGAGCCCCTTTTTCTGCTCCACTACATCTGGAAGGAGATGGTGAGCCCCCTTTTCTGCTCCACTACATCTGGAAGGAGATGGTGAGCCCCTTTTACTGCTTCACTACACTTGGAAGGAGATGGTGAGCCCTTATTTATACTCCACTACACCTGGAAGGAGATGGTGAGCCCCTTTTTTAGGGGCCCGGGCAGCTGCCTTTGTGTACAGCCTTGAGGTTCTTAACATAAGTACCGAAAGTGGTAGGAGAGGAGGGAGCACACAATATCCAATGAAATGCATAAAAGGGATGTAACTGGTATTTGTTTATTGAAAGTAGCAAAAGATGGTGAAGCCAACACGTTTCAGGGAGAAAGACTTGCTCCGAGATAGCTGTGTTGACAGCGGCAGTCCTACTTTTAATAAATAAATACCAATTACACCCTTTTTTAGCATTTCATTGGATATTGGTCGCTCCCTCCTCCCTTGCTGAACATGTAACTAATGCAGCAGCCACAGCTAAGGACCAGGTATGCTGCAATATATTCATTTTTGCTATTGGAGGGTTAAATTTGTTTTTAGTATTATATCTAGTCCTAATTTTTGTTACTGTAATTTTAGTTTGTATATATATATATATATATATATATATATATATATATATATATATATTTTCATGAATAACATTTTTTATTAAATTCCAGAACATATTACATTTCAGAACATACAGTACAAAAGGGTATCTACTACATAAATAATGTTAAACAGTCAGTATCACAAGGTTGTATATTTTTTTTATTTGTTATTCTGCAATTGTTTGAAAATAATTATCTGACCCCCATAAAGAAGGAATAAAAATATGATATAAATATATATAAACTGCAGAGCAACATGTATAAATGAAGGTAGTGATAAATTTGGAGTCTACCATAGCAGGTCCTGAGCTGCCTTATCTCATTATAATGCCCCCCGGGGAGATGGTAACACACAGCGTTGCACTCCGGGTGTTCTTCCCATTGATATGTTTTGCGGTGACCATCGTTACGCTTTATTTGCCCGTTTAATGCGAGCAGAATGTTTGTACATGGCTGTGCTTAGGGTGGAAGCAGATCACAGGCAATCTCTGAAAGCTGCCCAAACAACCCTCTGCCATGATTAAACCTGCAAGTAGAATGAAGCCAAGGCATAGAATAACTCCAGGCAAATACATAAATACATATAGGTTAGCTTTTGGCTCTAAATAATAATTGGCTTGGTTGTTTTTAGCGTAGGAGTTTTGGAGCAAGAAAAGTGGCACCCAGTCTGTGGCCACTAATTGCACAAGTTATACTCCTATCACTTAACACCCGAAAAGGTCACTTAATGATCCTTAGGGTCAGTTCACCCCATAGAAACTAAGTCCAGATGCGTTCCGGATGCTTTTCTGCATACACATTTTTGATGCGTTTTCAATGCATTTTTGATTTCTTTTTTTTTACCTTAAATAAGGACATGTGTGTTCCAGTGCGTTTTTGGTGCATTTGTGGTGCGTTTAGGTGCTTCCAGTGCATTTTAAAATGTTCCTGTATAGTTCAGTGCAGAAAAAATGTAGCATGTTCTACTTTGTTTTCTGGAACGCACTGGAACTGGCCGCACTGGTGTGAACTTTGCCACTGAAAACCATATAACCTACTATCCATGTGTTTTTGATGCAGAACAAAAAAATCGCACTGGACTGCACATGTGGTGTGAACTGGCCCTATATCTCAACACACATTTGGAATCTCAAATCAATGCCTTGTACCTCTTTATACTTTATATCCTTGTCCCACTGTATGTTATGATTTTTAACTGATTTCTGCTTGGAGCTGCCTTTAATACCCCTTTCTCTTAGTAGAAATGCACTCCCTGCCCTGCCACTCCAGTGCTCTGTGTTGGCATAGCTGAGTAATGGCTACACCCCTCAGCACAGGGATCCTCATATGGACTTTTAAGCTGGCCGTACACTAGTTCAAAGTTTTTTTTTTATTTTAATAATATTTATTACATTTTCTAGTAATTAGGGGGATAAACTGACGTTCGTTTTTTGTGTTTCTAGCAGAGAACGGGGTTTTCTTTCAGGAAATTCCATTCCTTCCTTACATAGTTAGTCAGGTTGAAAAAAGACACAAGTCCATCAAGTTCAACCAATAAAAAGAAAAAAATATATATAACCATACAATCCCATATACCCATCCTTCACCCACAGTTGATCCAGAGGAAGGCAAAAACCCCCCAGCAAAGCGTGATCCAATTTACTATAGCAGTGGAAAAAATCCTTCCTGATCCCCCGAGAGGCAAATCTGTCCAAACAAGAGTCTAGTAGACATCCCGGGTATGATAAAGTTTGAAACATAATCATAAATTATAATATAATAAATAACTATAAATAATTATCAAAAATAATGCTATAATAATAATGCAATGTATTCAATAATGTATTCAAATCAAAAACACTGAAATTTGCTCAGTTGCAGAATTGTCGCTGTCGTCACTTTCAGTTTCTGATGACAAATTTCCCCACAAATCAGTAACACTCAATTCTGCAAGTGATTCTTATTTACTATCGCCGTTTACTAGCTGGTCAAAAACAGCTTTTGACGTAAAGGGATGCTTTTTGGTTGCCATGGACATTCTCGAGAAGTGTCCAGGCAGAAAGAATGACAAATATAATATAAAAGTGCATGCAGGGCACTGGGCAAACCACTAGGGACAAAAGGGATGTGAAATGATTTCATACAGTAATGTAATCTATAAGATTACAGTGTACTGTATGTTTACTGTGTGTTTTACTTTTTGAATTTGCCCCCGGGTTCTGCCCCCATGAGACGCGATGCTCGCAGGGAACGGAGCTCGGCACACAGTACATCGGGCAGAGGACACAGCCCGCAGGCACAGCAGGGGGGACATCGCAGGATCCTGGGGACAAGGATAGTAACTTTGCCTGGATCCTGCGATGTAATCCCGAGTGTGGTTCGGGTTACCGCTTTTAGTAGTGAAAATTCACCCCAAGCCACACTCGGGAATACCGCTAAGGAGGCTAAGGAAAGAATTCAGGCCTTTTTTAAAGCAATCTACTGTGCTGGCCAGAGCCTCCTCTGGAGGGAGTCTATTCCACATTTTCACAGCTCTAACTGTGAAGAAACCTTTCCGTATTTGGAGATGAAATCTTTTTCCCCCTAGATGTAAAGAGTGTCCCTTGTCCTTTGTGATGACTTTAAAGTGAATGACTCAACGCCAAGTTCACTATATTCACTTCCTAGATTGAATGTTTTAAGCAAACAAAATTTTGAAGTACAGTACTTTCAAGCGACTTTCGTCATGTCATGGAATGTGCTGGGAATTTACATTCAAAATTTCCTATGGATGTTAAAAATTTACTAGAGTATAGCTAGCTTTAAGGTCCATTCATACCTGATCCACCGCGCCTGGTATGAGTGGACCTTAACTAGCCGTACACTAGTAGACTGTGTTGGCAGCTATTTCGGCACAGTCCCACCGCACCTCCACCGCAAGACAAGTCTGAATGCCTTGTCTCTGATGTGGCCGGTTCACATCGCTGTGTTGCGGTGGCCTGCGGGCGGTGTGCTCTGAAAAAAGTACTGCGTGCACGCACATCGGCCGATAGATCACTGACATGTCAATAAAGTTTGCTTAAAAAAAGAGGGTGAACAGTGCAAAACGCTGGTATTGGTGCATCAACACTGCGCTGGTCCAGCCAGACCGCATCGCACCCCAGCTGCTGCATTGCAACGCAACGTCTGGTGTAAATGAGGCTTTAATGTGGAGAAAGAGAGTGGACCTGTCTGACTAGATCTCTTCACTGGACAGTGTGATCAGACTCTGGTTCCTATTGGACAGCATAGCATGCAAAACTATTATAACAAAAAAGTGGAGATAACATGGAAAATGGGGTTATAATGTCTGTCTGACTGATGATGTATGTCTGTGACCTCAATGACCAATAAAGTGATCCTGACCGGCCCTTAAAATTGCTTACATTAACAACAATTCAGAGAAAAACTACTTGGCGCAGTGCTGGCACTTATTTGTTAGGAACAAAAATAAAACACAACTCGGTGAGCTTGCTAGCTCCTGCTAAAGTTTGCAGATAGGATTTGTACATTAAAGTAGAACTATGGGCAAAACTTTTTTTTCATTTTGGATAGAGTAAGGGAGGGTTAAAACCGCTGTCAGATTTTTTTTCCGCCATCTCTGTCCCAATGAGATTCCTCTTCACTTCCTGTCCCATAGCCCAAACAGGAAGTAAGAGGAAATCTCTGCAAATTAAAGGCGTTTTTGGGGGACTCCCAGCTCACCAGAACTAGTGTCCCCATTGGAAGATTTCCCCTCAATTACTTTTCTGGGGACAACTCAAAAATTGGGGTTTTCTTATTACTTTCACTTTCAATGATAATGGTAAACAGGACAAATAGAGAGGGTGAATCTCCCTAATGGGGGCACAGACAGCAATAAAAACTGACAGGGGCTCTAACCCCTCTCCACTCTGTCCAAAACGGAAAAAAAAAAGTTTTGCCTTTAGTTATACTTTAACCTCTTCAGATCCGCGCTATAGCCGGTTGACAGCTACAGCGCGGATCTACTTTGCCAGGGCACCGTCAATGGACGTCCACCCCTTTGCGTGCTCCCCGCATGCCCTCACAGCCACCGGCAGCAGGTGCTCACGCCCGCCGCACGCTGCATGAGCATGCCCGTGGGTCAGGCGGACTCGATGTCCACTGGAGACCCTCGATCATCTAATAGAGAGCCAGAACGGGAATCCCTGTGATCAGGATCAGTTAGATCTCTCATATCCCTGCCAGCCCAGCCCCCATACAGTTAGCACACAATGAGGGAACACATTTAACCCCTTGATTGCCCCCTTAGTGTTAACCCCTTCCCTGCCAGTGATATGTATACAGTAATCAGTGGCTATTTTTAGATCTGATCGCTGTATAAATGTCACTGGTCCCAAAAAAGTGTCAAAAGTGTCCGACATGACCGCCACAATGTCGCAGTCCCAATAAAAATCGCAGATCGCCGCCATTACCTGTGAAAAAAATAATAATAATTAAAAAGGCAATAAATACATTCCCATAGTGTGTAGACGCTATAACTTTTGTGCAACCCAATCAATATACGCCTGTATGTACGCCATAAACCAAAATTATGTAGAAGAATACATATCGGCCTAAAATGATGAATATTTTTTATTTTGGACATGTATTAGAGCAAAAGTAAAAAATTTTTTTTCAAAACTGTTGCTCTTTTTTTTGTTTATAGAGCAAAAAATAAAAACCGCAGAGGTGATCACATACCACCAAAAGAAAGCTCTATTTGTGGGGACGTCAATTGTTTGTGTACAGCAGCACATGGCCACGTAATTGTCATTCAAAGAGTGACAGCGCTGAAAACTGGCCTGGGCAGGAGGGGGGTTTAGGTGCCCAGTAAGCAAGTGGTTAAAGTTGAGCTTCAGACTATATTTAAATTTGATCATTCCATATGGTAGAGAGTTGGGCTCCCTTTTCACCCCGTAGCTCTCCGCCTTTCCAGTCATCCTACAAGAAGAGATGAAGCACACTGATCTAGAGATTTCAGTTTTGTGGAATACAGTAGGGAAAGTGCCAATGTGCAGGATTTCTAGAAGTGATTCACAGCTTGGCAGGGCTGCCCGGTTCCTAACACAAACCGAACAGAGTTGTAAATCCTCTGGCAATCCAGCCAGTTCACATAAATCTTTTTCCAATGTGCACTTAGTTGTTCACCTGAAAATATCTCCCCGTCTCCAACACCCAGCACAGAAGTGAGGTGCCATCATTTCTAATTCAGAATGGTAATCTTCAGATTAACCTGCACCATTTCTCACTCGAAATCCCAGCATCATTTGCATTACAGAGATCCGTAGATTTCACCAGCTGTGGGAGAATCTGATTACATTTTTTAGCAGAGCGCCATTCTATAGAGTGAGGGAAATAGCATGCCAATCACTTTAGTCCATCAATTATGTACTACCAGCAAGAAATAACCCATCATTTACTACAGAGAGGGGAAACACTGCATGCCTTGTAATACAAATGGCTGCAGGGAAGAAACTCAAGCTGAAATTTTATTTTCAAGATTATAGGAAGAAAGGAAGGAAGGAGGGAGGGAAGTAAGAGAGGGGGAAGGAGGGAAGTAAGAGAGGGGGAAGGAAGGAAGGAAGGAAGGAAGGA
>BLSH010496824.1:992961-1022904 GCA_018402905.1 Glandirana rugosa
GGAAAAAAAGGGTTCGCGAACCCAACGCGAAATTTTCGGGGACCTTTATTCAAATTTATAAATAAAAACATCTGATCCATCTGTAATTTCGTTGGAAGTGCGAGTCTTTCTCTTCTTTTATGTTAGAAAAAATTTTTATTATAAGGAAAAATATACATCGCTCATTTCTTAAGTAATTAGTATCCAATGTACCTTTCCGTTAGTTTACCCAAAACAAGATTCGACCACTAGTATCCTGTTTAGAGTTCAAAAAGATAGAAGTTGTAATAGAAATACTAATTACAGATGTTCCGGTCGAAAACTAATTACACATTTTATTTTAGAACACCGTTGTTTAGATGCAGCATATGTTCTTCCATGATCAGTCTTTGAGATTTTACAGCTAGTTTGAAAGGCTCCATAAGCAAAAATGCAATAAAACAAAAAAAAAAAACAATTGATTCAAACAGCATTTCAACAAATGTTTGTCTACACAAAGCCTTTTTTGTATTTTATTTTACACATTAATCAAAAGCTGGCCTTGTAGACATTAATCATAAAGATAATGTTGAAGATAGAAAAACTTGAGATTTGTCCTATGATCACCAGCTTAGAACAAAACCCATTTGATTGCCTTTCCATGTAACCTATGATTAATGAATTCTTTACTCGCTACATATAAAAAGGAATATTATTTTTAAAAAAGATTGTATTTTCTTCTCTTTCTGAGCGTGAAGGTTGCTTTAATGTCTACCTAGTCTACAAAAATAAATATTTAAACTTATTTCCAGGGGCTTTTAAAGCGCAACCCAAGCGCTTGGGAAAAAAAGGACGTGTTCTGTGCAACCGGAAATAGACTGAAAAATGATTAAAATATTCTCAGCTATAAATATTGTAACCTTCCGAATCCATTTTTTATCACAGATGATGTGCCGGCTTTTAGCAAGTTCCCAAGGTAATAAAGTGCATATGGAAAGCTTATTCAAGCAAACACGACAATTAGCTCTATGTGGCAATTTATTTCCATAAAGGCATTTTATTTCCCAGGTATTTCTAACTATCCGAATGTAAAATGAGCGGTTTTATGGTCCCCCGTTGCAGCTGGGCCGATAACGTCGCACTTGATGCAAATTTTAAAGAAGTGTTGAGCTGAGGGCATCTATTTTTATCGGTGGAGTCTGGCAGCCAACTTGCGAAGCTGAGGCTGTAAAGTACCCAGTTTTCTACAGCTATGCAACACATACAATTCAATTTACAAAGCTGTGAGTGTTATTTTTAAAGTATAAGTGTACTCAACTTTACTCAACTTTCATTTGATCCTTACAATATATATCTCATTTCAAAAAGCATTTGACATATTTTTTAAATCTCTAGCTTTCATTAAAATAATGGCTGGTGATCGTGCCATGAAGGTCCTTGTTCAGACACTTTCTGTTATAGGGTGACAACTTGGGATGAGGCGACTGTTCGGTCAAATTACGTTTCCCCCTTGGCTTCTTTAAAAAAAATGGCACACAGTGCCCCCAAAAGTCATCAAAAATACACAGCAGGTCCTTAGGGATCCGCTAGGTATTTTTGAGGGACCTTTGGCGACTGTGTTCCGTTTTTTTTCTCTAAAAATTTAAAACACTGCTCCTGTTTTTTTTTTTAATTTTGCATAGTTTCCCCAGGGCAGAGCCCACCCCCTGTGATATTTTTTGACACCCCCTGCCTATTAGCCCAGAAAATGGGCATTTTTATTTTGACAGATTTGACTCACGTTGATTTTGATGGGGTTCAGGTTCGGCATCCAAGCTTCCTTGAAGTCCAATGAACCTTGCTTGATCTGACCCCAGGGCAGTACGGCTCATCATTAGTAACAACACCATGTCCCTGTCTCCCAATTGCGCTCCTGCGTTGACATGCTGTCACATGAGCTTCCAATGGAGGGTTACACAGTACGCATGGCTCAGGCATGGGGTCCACTGTGTTCACCATCAAACCTGCACTAAACCATCACTTGAGTGCATGTATACAGGAGGTAGCTGCAAAGGAGCTGGATGTGATCAGAAGCAAAAGGATAAGAAATAAGAAATGGTAAAAACAAACAATCACTTAAAGTGGACCCTTACCCCCCTACCAAAAAAAAAATTCACCTTGCTACAGCACCCCCTCCCTCTCCCCTCGCCAGATTTTGTAAGTGCTTTTTTTACATTGTTGTGCTGTGCATTAAAAGATGGTGGCACTGGTGGTGGACATTGGGTGCAAAAAGTTCCTCTTTATTTAAAACACAATGTGAATTGCTCATGATACAAGTGCTTTAGCTAGCTAAATATCATTAAATAAGGGTTTAAATGAACTTTAGGTAGCCCCTAATAATGAGCCCAGCGATACATTCAGTCTTTCTAATGATGCATTATTATTCTGGTGCAGCCGGTGCTGTCTGTACTCTATGGGTGACAGTGACATTCCATTTTATCACGCAGGTCCATGCAGGAATTGCTGACATTCTATCATTCCTCTTTCTATCTCTGATGGCTTCTGTCCATCGCGGTTCAATGGAAGTGCTTTAACTCTGCCCCCTCCGCAGCCCACCATCCTCAGCCTGTGTTGTGCTGCCAGACATCCTCCAGCCAGAATGGCAATTAGCCAGATGTTTTCTTCCTATTATCTCCCTGCTTGAGCTCCACATTGCCTATTTGTCGCACAGTAACAGCAAGAATTTGGAGAATTAAAGTGGACCGGCCCACATGGGCTTTACTTTATGTTGTTTCATAGAAAACTGGCAGAGAGACAAGACTTTACAGAGGTGATTGGGGGAATCTATGAAGTTTCTTCTACTAAATCATCTGTCTGAAGAAAACAGAGGCAATGAAGAAAGAACGCTATTAGTACTTATTGTGGAAAGGGATCAGGCTTACATCTGATTAAGGTGTATGTAATGCCTAAAGTTTTTCCTTTTGTTTTGGATAGAGTAGGGATTCATTTAAACGCCTGCCATGTTTTTTTTGCTGTCTGTGTCACAGATGGAAAGATTCACACAGATCTCTATTTGTCCTGGTGATCACTGTCAGCTTAACAGAAAATGAGTAGTAACCTAGAATTTTCCATTCTATAACCCCTAATAGAGGAGGAACACACACACATCCTCCCTCTCCTAGGGGAGGAACACACACTTCTCCCTCTACTACACAAGGAACACACACCCCTCCAACTGCTAGAAGAGGAACACACACCCCTCCCTCTACCAGAGGTAGAGCACACTCACCTCTCTCTACCAGAGGAGGAACCCAAACCCCTCCCTCCACCCAGAGGAGGTATCGACACCCCTTTCTCTACTAGAGGTGGAACCCACACCCTTCCCTCTACCAGAGAAAGAACCCACACTCCTTCTTCTACCAGAGGAGGAACTTATAACCCTCCCTCTACCAGAGGAGCAACTCACACTCCTTCATCTAATAGTGGATAACCACACCCTCCCCCTACCAGAATAGGAACACACACTCCTCCCTCTACTAGACCACAAATACACACTTCTCCCTCTACCAGAGGGGGAACCCACACCCCTTTCTCTACCAGAGGAGGAACTCATAACCCTCCCTCTACCAGAGGAGCAACTCACACTCCTTCATCTAATAGTGGATAACCACACCCTCACTCTACCAGAAGAGGAACACACACTCCTCCCTCTACTAGAGGACAAATACACACTTCTCCCTCTACCAGAGGAGGAACACACAAATCTCCATCTAATAAAGAAGAAACACATACTCCTCCCTCTACCAGAGAAGCCCTCACACCCCTGTATCTAATGAAGAATAAACAACCCCTCCCTCTACCAGAAGAAAAACCCACACTCCTCTCTAGAGGAGAAATACACACTCCTCTCTCTACCCTCCTACAGCTAGAGAACAACATGCACTCCTCCCTCTACCAGAGGAGGGACAACCACACCTCCCTTTGCTAGATAAGGAACACAACCCTTACCTCTGGTAAAGGATGAGTTGACACCCCACCCTTTGTTAGAGAAGGAACACATCCCTTCACTCTACAAAAGGAGTACACACCCTGCCCTCTGTTAAAGAAGAAATGCACCCCTTTTATCTACTAGAAGAGGAACTCACACTCTCTCTCTCTCTGCTAGAGGAGAGATATACTCTATTCCACTGCTGGAGGAGGGACACGTCCCCTCCCTCTCCTAGAGGGGAAATACATTCACCTCTCCCTCTTAGCTCACACAAACCTATATGGGTTTCAATTAGACTAAGGCAGAGAACAAGCAAACAGGCAGCTCTAAACTTTCCTTTTGGCAAGCTTGTAAGCAGAAGGCCTCCCTGTGAATTCCATCCATGCAAACTAAGTACTGCTACCCAGCCAACTCTCCGCAGAAAGCCGCCTAGCTTGGAGTTTGTCAGGGTATTTAGACATGCACTGATCTGAGGTCTGTGCATTTGTAGATAACAAGGAGAGATTCCTTTATTTACAAGAACAGTTAAAGTGTAATATAAAAATTATACAGTTTTGTGAAACCACAGAACAGGAGCCTGCAGTAGTAGAGAATGACGATGGAGCTTGCAAAGCACTCCAAGTTCAGACGTGTCAGCAAAATTCAGTAATTCAAGTAATCATTGTCATTGCCATTTTTACTCTGCTCATTACTGGAGATGAGCAAACTGATCCACGTGATCAAGATCTGACTACAGCAGGGGAATGTCACCATCTGAAATCTTTGAGCATAGGAGGCTTGTGGGTGATTCAGTTTTGGGTAGGCAAAAAAAAATTAAAGGAAACTCATACTGAGTGAAATACAGATTCTGCCACTACCTGACTTCTACTATTAGGCCCCTTTCACACAGGCGGATAGAATTCAGCTTTCAGCTGCGGATAGATGAAGTTATCTACCGCAGCTATACTCAGACAATGCTTTCCTATGGCCCCATTCACACAATGCATTTAGCAACGGTTTCAGCAATTCGGGAATCAACCTAACTACTTCTCCCTCCTAACACCTTTTTATGTTTATTGACCTGTGTATGAAAGATGTATATGCTTACTTATTTTCAGGCCGCTCTGTTCCTGTCATGTGATCTCCTGTGTCATAAAGCAGCAGCTTCAGGCAAGAGGAGAAATTGTTCCGACGATGGCTGGTAAAGCCTGGAGCGGTGACATCACCCAAAGGCTTCAATGGCCAATGTGGTGTTGGTGCTCCCTCATGTCCCCTGCAGCCACACTAGCTGACACAGGGGAGCCAGATGACATGACCGGACCAGAGTGGCCTGAAAAATAGATAAGTATATACATCTTTCACACAGGTTAGTAAGCATAGGTGCTAGAGTGGGGGAGGGGAAATATAAAGAGTAGTTAGGGTTAAGCTGGAATTCCACTTTAAGCCACAAGGTGAACCCAACATATTTTCTACAGTAAACAATAATTGGTAAATTTGCTATAATGTAAGGCTATAGGGATGATTTTCTCAAACTGGAAAGTGCAAAATCTGGTGCAGCTGTGCATGGTAGCCAATCAGCTTCTAAGTTCAGCTTGTTCAATTAAGTTTTATCAAAATATAAAACTGGAAACTAATTGGTTTCTATATAGAGCTGCGCCAGATTTTGCACTCTCCTGTTTTAGTAACTTGACCCTTATGTCTTGTCTATCAAAGCTTTTTGTTATCCAGGTAATAGTAGATCCAGTAGTAATAACATTCAAATGGACTTGTTCTGTAATTTTGAAGACATTTTTCAGCTTAAACAAGCCACTTCTTCAGCTTTACAAACTGAAGATGTGGCTTGGATAAGCTAGGAGACATCTTCACAATTACAGAACAAGTCCAATTGGAATGTGCCAAACTCTATTAGATAATGTAAGTCTATATTTTTGACACAATGTAATCGCATGAACTCTTAGACTGTTCTGTGGTTTCCATAAGCATGCTGTGGCTAGTTTTGAAAATGGAAAAATTGCAGGTTTCTCGCTCTGAGCCCAATGTACCATAAAACAAGAAAATGTGTTTCTTATTTTTCCCTTGTGCACACCAAACAGGGTCACTTTCTATGGTTGATAAGTTAGAACTAAGAGTAAGTTAAAGTGGTTGTAAACCTCAGACATGAAATATGAACAAAGCATATCCCTCTAAATATAGTTACATAGTAACATAGTTAATGAGGTTGAAAAAAGACACAAGTCCATCAAGTCCAACCTATGTGTGTGCTTTTATGTCAGTATTACGTTGTATATACCTCAATGCTGTGGTCCCTTAGGTGCCCATCTAATAGTTTTTTTTAATTATTTATGCTCCCAGCTGAAACCACTGTTTGTGGAAGAGCATTCCATAACCTCACTGCTCTTACCGTAAAGAACCCTCTACTTAGTTTAACGTTAAATCGCCTTTCTTCTAGTTTTAGTGAATGGTCGCCTGTCTTTGTGTGCTCCCTTGCATGGAATAGTTTTGTCCCTGGGGTCACCGGTACAGTATTTGTACATTGAAATCATATCTCCTCTCAAGCGTCTCTTCTCCAGAGAGAATAATTTCAGTGCTTGTAATATTTCCTCATAACTAAGGTCCTCCAATCCCTTAATTAGCTTTGTTGCCCTTCTCTGAACCCTTTCTGGTTCCAGGACATCCTTTCTGAGGACCGGTGCCCAGAACTGAATGGCATACTCCAGGTGCGGACTCACCAGAGACTTGTAGAGTGGGAGAATTAATGATTTATCCCTGGAGTTAATCCCTTTCTTGATGCATGCCAATATTTTGCTAGCTTTCCTTGCAGCAGCTTGGCATTGCCTGCCATTGCTGAACCTGTCATCTACTAGGACCCCTAGGTCCTTTTCCATCCAAGATTCCCCCAGAGGATCTCCCCCTAGTGAGTAGTTTGCGTTCATATTCTTGGTACCCAAATGCATTATATTGCATTTTTCTATGTTAAACCTCATTTGCCATTTATCTGCCCATCCCATTAATTTGTTCATATCTTCATGCAAGGTGAGAAGTTATTGCCCTGCTTAGCTTGGTATCATCCGCAAATATTGAGATTGAGCTGTTTATCCCATCCTTCAGAGCGTTTATGAATAAATTAAATAGCATCGGTCCCAGGACAGATCCCTGGGGAACCCCACTTTCCACACCAGACCATTCTGAGTATTCCCCATTAATCCCCACCCTGTAACCAGTTTTCGATCTATGTACTCACCCTTTGATCCATGCCAACAGACCTTAGTTTGTACATTAAGCGTTTATGGGGAACTGTATCAAATGCTTTTGCAAAATCTAGATACACCACATCAACAGGCCTTCCCTTATCTGGATGACAGCTCCCCTCCTCATAGAAGGTTAATAGATTGGTTTGGCAAGAACAATTCTTCATCAAACTGTGCTGATTACAGCTAATGATACCGTTTTCATTACAATAATCTTGTATGTAATCCGTTATTATTCCCTCCAAGAGCTTGCATTTTATTGATGTTAAGCTAATTGGCCTGTAGTTTCCAGGGATATACCGTGGTCCTTTTTTCTATATTGGTGCTACATTGGCTTTTCTCCAATCAGCTGGTATCTTACCAGTCAGTAGACTGTCCTTAAAAATTAGGTACAATGGTCTGGCAATTTCTTGACCGAGTTCCTTAAGGACCCTTGGGTGCAAGCCATCTGGTCCCGGGGACTTATTAACGTTAAGTTTATCAAGTCTATTCCTAACTTTATCTTCAGTTAGCCATGAGGGTGCTTCCTGTGACGTGAGGACCAACATTGTAGTTTTAGATACTTGAGCCCCCTGTTTCCTTTGTGAATAATGAGGTGAAAAATAAATTTAACACCTTTGCCATCTCTCCATCCTTTGTAACCAGATTCCCTTCATCATTCTTTATGGACCAATATGATCTGACCTCCCTCTCTCACTATTTATATACTTAAATAATTTCTTGGGATTCTTTTTACTCTCTTCTGCTGTGTCTTTCATGTTCAATCTTAGCTGCCCTGATTGCACCCTTACATTGCTTATTGCATACCTTGCAAAGATGGAATGCTGACAGAGACCCCTCAGCCTTGTATTTTTTGAAGGCCTTCTCCTTTGCTTTTATATGTGCTTTTACGCTAGTGTTAAGCCACCCTGGTCTTTTATTAGCTCTTTTAAATTTATTTATCCTTGGGATACACTGGCTAATACCTTTGTTTAGTATATTTTTGAAGCACTCCCATTTTTGCTCCGCGTTCATTGTTCCTAGAATTGTATCCCAACTGACATCTTCCAGCAAAGAGAATAGTTTATGGAAGTCGACTCTCTTAAATTCAGTGTCTTTGTATTCCCCTTATGTTTCCTATTTGTGTAGTTTATACTAAAACGAATTGACCTGTGATCGCCATTTCCTAGATTGCCCCTTACGTCCATATCTGTGATCAGGTCTTTGTTGTTAGTAATCAGAAGGTCTAATAATGCTTTTTTTCTTGGTGCATTTACCATCTGACCCATGAAATTGTCCTGCAGGAAGTTTAGAAAATGGCAAGCCTTAGCTGAGTGCACAGTACCTTCCACCAAGTCTATATCTGGATAATTAAAATCCCCCATTATAATGACGCTCCCTATCTTTGCCGCTATTCCAAATTGTGATAGGTGATCTGCCTCACCCTTTTCCCTCTGGTGGGGGGGGGGGGGCCTATAGCATATTCCCAGTATTACTTTCCCCTTGGTATCTTGCCTTTGTAGGTCTACCCATAAGGATTCAACCTCCTCCCTTGATCCCCTAGTAATGTCATCCCTCACATTTACTTGTACGTCATTTTTTATATACAGGCATACCCCTCCCCCTTTTTTACCTTCCCTATCTTTGCGATGTAGGGAATACCCCTGAATGGTAGCCAGCCAATCATGACAGCTATTGAACCAAGTCTCTGAAATTCCCACAAAATCAAATTCCTCTTCGTATAGTAGCAGCTCTAGTTATCCCATCTTGTCCGCCAGACTCCTGGCATTAGTGAACAAGCCACATCGTTTTGTCCGGGCGCCTACAGTTTCCTTGTTGGGTGTACTTATCTCAAATAAGAGCACTAAGGGATTCATTTACTAAAATTTGAGAGTGTAAAATCTGGTACAGCTGTGCATTGTAGCCAGCTTTTAACTTCAGCTTGTTCAATTAAGCTTTGCCAATAAAACCTGGACGCTGATTGGTTTCTATGCAAAGCTGCACCAGATTTTGCACTCTCCAGTTTTAGTAAATCAACTCCTAAGTGTTACTTTTGTCTGCTGCCTCCTTCCTCTGCTATCAGTTACTTCTGACAAGTTTTTCTTACACCACACCAAGAGAAAAAAAGATGATAGGGGAGGGAGCTCCATCTGATTGACAGCCTCAGCTCTGTTCTTGAGTGCTGTGTAGGGTGTGTGTTCCTTCCATCCAATTAGCTCTCAGAGCTCTCCTCACTGAGCTCTGCAGATTGTAATTTCAGCTCCCCGTCCCATTTTTTTTGACAGCTCAGCCAAGCTTTATAAATTCTGCACTTTGAACAGCTGTAGAGAAGAGAAGACTGCAGATAAACACATACAACTTGTGCAGAAGGATCTCTTTAATCTCTGTGTATCAGCTGAGTATAGTCTTTAAATCCTGTGACTACCCTCTGTCCACTCGTGTAGTTAAATTAGCTAAATGCAATCTATTAAATTCCTCTTATATGCTTATTTATGAAATCCTACCATCTCTAATAAAGTAAGTTTCACTGGTTAAATCGTTGCCATAAGGCAAACTCTTAACAGAGCGCACTACATAAAACTCCTTCCTTAATTAAGTCCCAAGTTGTCCATGGGTCACAGTTGGAGATATCAATACAGGTGCTATTGGTGGGGAAAATAACCAGAGGATGCAGTAGATGTCCTACAGAAGATATGCTTTAGTAAACTGCATGGAAGTTAAGCATGGGATGCCCTTTGAGTGGACATTTACTTGCTTCTGAGAACTTATTAAAGAATCAGTTCAAAGCTAGAACCCTATGCCCTTGTGATGACACTGGCATCCCCGTAGACTGGACCCTTCAATAAGCTTTTCATCCTTTCTTCATAGATAGCTGTAAGGCATTTATCTGATATATTATTGAAGACTGTATCTATTGATAAAACACTGTTATATATGAGCTAGAGAAGAGTAATTCCCTGGGAATTACTAAAGCAATAAGACAGAAAGTTAGTTTATGTATTCCCTTTAGAAATATGCTTAGATCTATCAGCATGTGTGTGTGTATATATAATGGATATATATAAAATGGCTCGCTTGTTGCCAATCCATTCCGTATTCAGCCTAACATTTGGTCTTGAAAATTGTGAACTGAATATTCATTATAAGAATTCCCCTCCACGCCTGAAAGCCATGAGTAGCTTTGGCCATGCCAAGTGGTTTTATTGCTTAAAAAAACAAATTTTCTTATTTCTAGTCTGAGCTTTCAAAAGCTACTTCACCGCCTTTCTAGTTCGTTGGTCTGTAGAGTGTAAATATAGAGAAAGTGTTAGGTGATGTTGATCAGAACACCAGCAAAGAAAAGAACATGTGGATCATCAGTAAAGGCAAATGAGAGGTATTATTATCACGATTACTCTTATTTCACTTTCTTTTTTAACGTGTATCCAAGAAAAAAAATAATAACACCGCAGCTTATTAGTCCATGGATGAGGTGCCTTCATTAGTTTTCTATTTTTCTAGGCTTACTGTCCTATATTTTTACGTGGTAAACGGACAGTAACACATATCCCATCCTAGGGTGACAACGCTCACTCATGTTATCTATGGAGGAGCAGCGTTGTCATCTTAGGACAGGAAGAGTGTTAAGGCAATAGAATACTTTCCCCTTCTCTCATCCCCATAAGATAAGGGGTGTTCTGTAGTCCACATAAAGAACTCAAGCAGGGCTGAAAACAATCTCTGAGATTTCTGTGCAGCAGAGGCAAAGTTGTCGGCTCGATACAGGAAGGAAGATAGAAGCTCATTGGACTTCTGGAAGGATCAAGCAGGTCTTTTGCACCTATCAAACATGAATAAAAGAACACTTGTGTATTTAACAGAACGGAGTAATTAAAGGAGAAGTACAGCCAAAGCTTGTTTGGCTGTACTTCTCCTATGGATCACCGGAGTGCAGCTTGTTCTGCACTCCTGTTATCCATTTCCAGCAGACAGTGGGCTGAAGCCTGCTGTTGGCTGACGCTCTAGGCTCTGAAAAGATTGTGACCATATGGTCGGGATCCACCCACATGACTGGACCGGCACACAGCTCAGCCCCTCAGCGAGCCACTGAGAGCCTGATCCAGCCACTCCCGCCGCCCCAACAGCCCAGCGATCCAGTGAGCGCTGGAGGGGCAGAGCAGAGGGAGGTGACTGACAGGCACCAGCTCTCTGCTCAGGGAGATCTGAGAACCGAGCGAACAGGAGTGTTTGATCGCTCGGTTCTCAGCCTTAGAGCAGGCTGGGGGACAGATGCAGCATCCACCTAGGTAAGTATCATTCTAAAATGAAGAAAATATCCCATACTTCTTTTTAAGAGAAGTTCATTGTTGACGTGCACTATAATGAAATAGGCAATACACTCTTACTTCGTAAATAACCAGTTTTATATGCTGGTTTCCCTAGAGCAGTGGAGCTATTGAGGGAAACTCTTGGCTGCGAAAATATCTCCTGCCTCCCAAAATACTATAAACAGGATTTCAGAATGACACCATCTTCAATAAAATCATCCTTTTACTGTACCTCTTAAAGATCCATGTAAAGCATCATTAAAACAAACCTTAAAACTGCAGAATTATAAAGTCCCAAAGTTAGACATGTCCAGTTGCATTGCATGTAAAGTTTATGAGCCCTTTTATATCTCCATGTAATTCATATACTGTAAACCAATCACATACTTTCTATTAAGTACCAAGTCAATTAATGCATCCCGCCTCAGTCACGTCAGATATGATGGGGAAATTTCCAACAGCTTAACCCATAGCTTCCAACATGGGCAGACAAGACGGTGATAACACTGAGGATAACCCCTCCTGGACCCATAATATTATATTCTAGTCATTGTTTTATTTTCAATATCCTAAGGCCACGTGCACACAGGATGTTTTAAAAACATCAGCGCTACAGCAGTGCTATAAAAACGTGCGCCATTAACACTTTGTTGCGTTTTTGCGCGTTTTCCCGCGTTTGCGTTTTTTGACGTTTTTCCATTAAAAAACACTACCTATAATATACAAACACCTAAAAATGTCAAACGCAGCTGACGCTTTTAGCCGCGCTTAGACGAGTTTGGATGCCTTTTTGACGTTTTTCATTTTCCAGCTTGTTTTTACTGCTCCTGGAAGCGCAGCCTGTAGTTTTTTTTCTACTGCCCCTAAACACTTATGTCTCTAAAAGCCTCTGACAGTTTATGTGTGCATGGACACATAGGCTAACATGGAGGGCCTTTTAGAGGCAGTTAATAAATAAGTCAAACGCCCCTAACAGCAGCTGTAAAAACGTCCTGTGTGCATGAGCCCTTACTTTAAGAAACTCAGGGAATATTGATATATATTTGATATATATATATATATATATATATATATATATATATAGTATATATTTTTTCTTCATAAATAAGGCTTTGTACGTATTACTTTTTACGTATAATGAAAAGATATCTAATCTTATCACTAAAGCAAAATGGTGTATTTGTTTTAGTATAAACTTTTACCTATAAGTTTGCCTGTTGGCCCTGAGTCTGCTGCCGCTGCTACATCAGGTTCCAGCCCTGTGCTTTGCCATATTAAAACACCTTTATCCATGTCTCCTTGCAGTAAATGTCATTGCAAAGGCCAAAATCCTACATTCAAAATCTTATGTGTGGGCAGGTCTTTTGGGCAGGGCTACTACTCTGCAGAGAGGCTGAAGCTATGCGGCACTCTATTTGGACACATACATTTTATTTTTTTTGCAGTGTATTTAAATGGGTGTCTACGCTGGAAGAACTTTATAAGGCATACTGCAGCGTAGCCACTTATCTAAAGGAAATCAAGGCTGATGTGTTTCCCATGCATAATTATCAGGTATTTTGGAGAGTTTAAAAGAGAAGTATCGTTTTTTTTTTTTTTGGATTCATACTTACCTGTCCCTCGGAGCCTCTAACACTGAGAACCAAGCGATCAAACACCGCTGATCACTCAGCTCCCAGAGCTCCCAGGGCAGAGAGCTGTTTCCTGTCAGTCAGCAGCTCTCTAGTCTGCCCCCCCCCCCCCCCACTGGAATGCTGGGCTGTGGAGGGGGTGGAGCGGCCGGCTCAGGCTCTCAACGGTTCGCTGGGAGGCTGAGCCGGGTGACAGTCCCTGGATCTGGGTGGATCCCAACTTCATGGTTGTGATGATGCCCCCGAGCCTGAACCGACTCTGTGATGTCAGCAGAGAGCGGACTTCAGCCCGTTCTCTGCTGAAAACGGGTCACAGGAGTGCAAAATGAGCTGCATTCCTGTGATCCATAGGAGAAGCCCAGCCAAACGAGCTTTGGCTGTACTTCTCCTTTAATGTGCATATCATTTTTTTAAAAATATAAGAACTGTGATGTTATTCTGCAGCATATTTATGATTTTTTTTTACTATAGTTACACTTTGGGGTTGATTTACTAAAATTGGAGAGTGCAAAATCTGGTGCAGCTGTGCATGGCAGCCAAGAAAGTATTCCCAGGATCCCTTTAGGGTAGGGTGACTAGACGTCCCCGGTTTCCAGGGACAGTCCCCGGACTGAAGACACTGTCCCAGGATCAAGTCTGTCCCCGGTTTTGTCCCCGGATTGAATTTGAACAGGGGCCCGGGCAATTTCAAAGACAGTCAGTGCAGAATAATAAAAAAAAAAAATCCTAATTACACCCCCCGCTCCACAGCTTAGAGGGGAGTATTTTTTCCATTTCAATTTTTTCTGTGCCCCTTTGTGATGATCATGTGCTGGTCGGAGCGGAGGGACAATTTCTTCAGTTTCGGGCGCATGCCCATTTTGCTCCCGCTCGCATGTTCTTCTGCCTTGGCTCAAGTCCAGCCGCCTGCCTGCTTATCTCCTTGCCTTCCCTGGTGGAGTGATCCTCCTCCGCTCCCCACCCAGTAGTAGCCGGGGCCCGGAGAGTGAGATTTATGAGGCTCTGAGGCGGCGGCGACAGAGAGAGGCAGCTGAGCTCAGCTGACAGTGTCCAGCACTAGGGACAAAGGGGAAGCGAATCCGATGGTGGGGCTGCCAGTGCCTTCAAGGCTTCCACACCGGTGTGCTTTGGGGGTGTCTCTGATTGCACTGTGTCTGTCTATCTGGTATATTTTTAGCACTGATCACGTTATTAGTGTCACTAAAGGGTTCATTTACTAAAGGGTAAAAGACTGTGCACTTTGCAAAGCTGCAGTTGCCCTCTGCAAGTGCAGTTGTTCCAGAGCTTATTAAATGAGGCAAGGCCTCACTTTGCAAAGAATACCCAATCATGTGCAAGGAAAATGAACAAAACAGCATTTTTGCTTCTGCATGAATGGATGATGGAAGTCAGCAGAGTTTTTGCACATTTACTAAGCTCTGGAGCAACTGCAAAGTGCACAGTCGTTTTGCCTTTAGTAAATCAACCCTTTAGTGTCTGATTTGTCCACCACAATATCGCAGTCCCACTATAAGTCGGTGATTGCCGCCATTGCTAGTAAAAAAAAATATGTCCCCAGATTTGATTATAAAAATCTGATCACCTTACTTTAGGTGTACACGTACCATAATAGATCCTGCACTAGAGTGGGAGGCAGACATCAACGGAGGCTCATGCACATCTACAGGGATGCTGTAGGATCCCTTCTTTTATAGAATACCAGTATACTGCTTTTTGCATACCTAACCCTCCCTCAACCCCCTCAAAAAATATGACCTCTGTACATACTGCTAGACACTTTCTTGAAGGCGAGCACTGTATAAAAATCCTGATTTCAAGGCTGTTGACAATGAAGGCATTGAATCAACCACGCGTTGGGAGTTCGCGAGGGGCACACTTACTCTTTTAAAGCCATTATTAAAGCAAAGCGTTTTTGCAAAGCACCGTACATAAACCAGAAACATAAAACTTACCAAATTTCTAAGTATTAAAAAAGAAAAAGGAGCGTAAGCAAAGAGAAAAAAGTGTACAATCACAGAACCCAGTGGTGTCCTGTTCTTCTATATTTTATTCTTGTTTTTTGCTGGAGGGGATATATATTCATATCCCTTCAAGTAACAGCCAAGGACATGGAACAATAAATAGACAATATCTAGAATAGAAAAGCTGTATGTGCTCAGTTTTATAATGATTTGAGAAAAAAAATATCCGTAAAGCTATTCGTTATTAGATAGATACAATCATCAAAGCCAAAATCCCGCCAGGCTGCAAAATATTTGTCATTTAACACCGGCTTTGCCAGCGATAGTAATGCTTGCTTGGCAGCGGCACTTTTCTGATTTAAATCTCTGCAGCACAATATAATATATAGCTCTTAATTATTCAGCACTTAGAATGCAGAGGCAGGTAATTAATCAGCACTCTGATTCATAGCCGGTACACAAAGTGAAAAACAAATAAAACCTCGGGACTGTGGAAACAGGTTTCAATCTTAACCAGATTCTAGAAGTCTTGCAGGTAACCACAGAGGGTTCTGTAGAATAACTTTACCCCATTTGACCAAGCGGAGGCTTGTTTTAATTTCCTTCCCAAGAAAATTGGTTATGACTGGAAGTTAGGGACATCTACACTTAGCGTTGTAATTATTTGATATGCACAGTAAATCTCAGTTGATAGGGTACAGCAACCTTTCTCAAAGAAAGTTCTGTGGAACGCTAGGGTTCCTCCAGGGGTCGTTAGAGGGTTTCTTGAGCAGTTTCTGCCTGTAAGCTACCACTGACACCAATGATCTTTTCAGCTATCTGTAAGGGGGCATTCTTTCAAATGACCTCCAATGTAAGGAGCATTCCTTTCACCGATCACCAATGTAAGGAACGTTCTTCCCAATGAGCCCCAATGTAAGGTGCATTCTTCCCATTGACCAGGATTCCATGTAAACCTAGGAGTTTCTCCAGAGGTTGCTAGGGGTTTCTTGAGCTGTGGCCAATTGACTTCACATGATGGCGCCTGCATAGTTCTAGGTCCAAAGCCACTTGCCAGATCTTTTTAGCTGTCTGTAATGGTGGCATTCTGACCTCCAGTGTAAAGAGGGCATGCTTCTAATGTAAGGGGGCATTCATCCCACTGATCACCACTGAGCAATGTAAGGAGCATTCTTCCCACTGACCACCAGTGTAAAGAGAGTTCTTACCACTGACCACAAATATACTAGGGCCTTTTACTGACCACCAATGTAAGGATCCACTTCTTCACTGAGCATCAGTCTAAGGGCTTAGAGTAGTTAAAGTTATGGATTCCAAGAAATCTTTACCCTTTAGCCATGTACTACATCCCATAATGAATACAACAGCAATCAGGAAAAGAACATGAAGATCATTTGTATAGTAAAGTGGTATTAAAGGCAGACAGGTTTTTACCTTAATGCATTATCTGTATTAAAGCAAAAAACCTTCTGCATGCAGCTCCCCCTTACACTCACCTTAGCCCAATCCCAAACCAGAAATGTGCACAAGAGCAGCAGCTCTCCCGGGTCTCTCCTTCCTTATTGGCTAAGAGACAGAAGTGGGAGTTATTGGCTCCTACTGTTGTCAATCACAGCCAGTGAGGAGGGAGCGGAAGATGGGGCTGAGCCGTGCTCTTTGTGTCTATGGACACACAGAGCCGGCTCGGGAGCGAGCGTGCATTAGTGCCCCAAAGTAAGCAGCTTGCTATGAGGGCATTCAGTGGGTGAGGGGGGGGGGGGAAGCCATGAGCACCAGCTGGGGACTCCAACAGAGGAAATTGTGGCTCTTCAGTGCAAAACTACTGCACAGAGCAGGTAGGTATAACACGTTTGTTATTTATAAAAATCGATCCTTTACAATCACTTTAATGGTGTTTTTATACAACTAGTAGATTGAGGCACTTTCAAATGCCACATTTCATTTGACTATGATGTGATTTTTATGAGCAATATATTCCATTCATCTGTCGATGGATGGCAATTTATAAGTTTGCTTAGCTTGCACTTATATATGTACAGGCAGCAGTCATATTTGCCCATTTTGCAAGCTGCGTTTCCTGCTCAGACAGTAATTATGTTCTATTGCCCCCTTTATCTTAGTGCATCTCTATTATTCTACACAGATATATAATGATTAATGTGTTTTATAATACAACTGACTTTATCTTAGCAGTCATTCAGCAAAGCAGCTGACTGCACAATGTGAACATACAATAAGATGCACAGAACAATGCAATATAAGAATCTGAAATTATGTACAATACATGACACACCTTGGTATGGCAAGTTATTCAAAAATAGGCAAAAATATATATTTTTTAAAAGGAAGCCCAGCCAGACGTAATTATTTAAGAGAGAATAATCAGTCTTGCTTCAGCCTAATCGTGACTGGTTCTCTTTATTATTCACAGAACATCTGAACTCTAGCATGCCAGCTTGTCAAGGCCATTCATGCATTAAAATGTGAATTGATATGCAGACTTCACTCCTTGGAAATTCAGATTCCCCCCATCCTTTCTACCCATCTTCCTTGCAGACGCCAATGAATCTGTACCAATATAAAATGAAGGTATAAATATCCAATGGAAATCAGACAGGAAGCCAGGCCAGCCACGATAACATGCTATTAATCTTGAGATGGGGCTCGAGGAACATGCAGTGGATATCAATGAAAGCACAGGGGCTAGATCCAGGAACCATGAAGAATCGTTCTAATGGGCACAGCTCTGTATGCAAGACTTAGCGCCAGCATCACCTTTGGGGAGAACAGATGTGAGCACATCTCTCAGAGGTGTTGAATTGAAATCAATTAGCATTTTTGGGCATTAAGATAAGAAATGGTGATTTTTAATGAGTTACATTGTCTGGCCAACATAGCCACAAACTGTCAATTTTACATGTTTTAGTTAAAGTGTTGTTCCAATCTATACTGATATTCCAGGTTGGTTGGACACCTAAATCACCTGACCATCTTGATTGCTCTTTAACACTCCATCAGAGAAATTTCTGTGCAGTAGTCTGGGTCTCTGTCTTAACCAATACAAGTTCATAAAAGCTGGCATTGTTCATATAAGAATAATAATTTGATTATTTTTTATTATTATTATTATACAGGATTTATATGGCGCCAGCAGTTTGCGCAGCACTTTACAAAAATGAAGGCAGACATTACAGTTACATCACAATTTGGTACAGGAGGAATCAGAGGGCCCTGCTCGTTAGAGCTTACAATCTAAGAGGGAGGGTCAATTGATACAAAAGGTAAAAGCTATTGGGGATGAACTGATGTAGAAAGAAAGAGTATTAGGTAGAAGCAGGATAGGCTTGTTTAAAGAGAAAGGTTTTCAGGGATGGTCTAAAGATGGATAGATTAGAAGACAGTCAGACAGATTGGGCTAGGGAGTTCCAAAGGATGGGAGAAGCTCTCGAGGTTCCCGGAAAAAAGTGTGAAATATAATATAGAGTAGATGTGGTGCCTCTTTAACCTATTCCCACCCTTAGGACATACCCATATGTCCTCGGGTTTCAGTGGTTATACTAGGGTCATGGCTGCAATCATGAACGTTGTATACTTTTTTTCAGCCAGCGATTCTCTATCATGTAAAAGTCATCTGGATTACATGTGGCAGAAGGGGGTCCCCCACCCCACCACACACAGTTTTCCCAGGCTTTCCCGTTCCACTGGGGAGCGTGGGACTGAAACTAGCTGACCATAGAGATGGAGGAAGAAAGAAACTTCCCTGATCATCTCTATGGTCTATGAAATTGGAAGCAACAAGGATTTTGTCACTTCTGGTTTCAGTTTGTTGTTTACAAGCCGTTACCAGATTGTAACAGATCTCTTTCCTGCCCCCAAAATAATCTGATTAACCCCAGAACGGTTTGATCAGATGCTTTTGAGGGCCGGGAAAAGATCTAGTGTCTAAAAGACCCAAGATGTCTCAGTAAAGAGAAACTGTGACTGCCCATGCTATCACAAGGGATGTTGTTCATGACTTGTGATAGCAATAAAGTTAATAAAAAAAAAAAAATTAAAGGGAGAGTGTAATAAAAAAAAAATTAAATAAATAATAATAATTGTAAAAAGTACAGCACCCCCATCCCCCCCATGCTCATGTGCAAAGGTGAACGCATACGTTAGTCCCGCACATTGATTGCCACCAGCGTCATAGTTAGAGCAATAATTCTAGAGCCAAACCTTGTTTGGTGGTTCTAAGTAATCATCTAGCAGAAAAATGCTGATTTTTACATGTATGAGAGAAGTATCAGAATTGGCCAGGGCAGCTAATTGTTAAAGTACATTCAAGCCCTAACTGACTTTTAAGCCTCGTACACACGGTGCGATGGTCGTACGACCAAACGGCCTAAATTGTATGCTGGCTGATGTATCTCGCATACTGACATGCACTAAGTGATCGTACAACCAAGCTGAACGTAGTGACTTGTTACGAGCGTATAAAGAGAAAGTTCAGGTGAATGTAATTTGTGAATAAGGAACGAACGGACACTTCCGGGCTTTCCTGACTTCTGAGCATGCGTGTTTTGCACAGTACAACTTCTGTGTACACACGATACAACGGCCGTACGACCGCTTGTTGGTACAACCAAAGTTTTCTAGTTTGCTCATCTAACCTTCGTTGTACAACCATTGTACGTTGGCTATTCTAATCGCGTGTACTAACGGTCGGATGATCGTACAACATTTTCATACGACCTTCGCACCGTGTGTACGAGGCTTACGTTTGCTAAATTAATGTGTTACCATAAACAATTACCGTTTAAGAAAGAATAAAATATTTGTTTTCACTTATTTTCATCCTTCTCCACCTCAGTGCTGTTGATCTCTTGCAGACCTTCGCAGTTACTCCTTGTCTATTTCCTTAGATGTCAACTGTTTGGGGTTTGCCAGGACTATCCCTCATCTAGATGCTGTTTCCTGGGCCACATCCAAGCAACAAGCATCACAGCATTATATGAGTTTCTGAGCATTCATACAAAAGGGGATTGTGTCAGCAAGTGGGCACTTCCTGCATAATTAGGGGCAGGGCTGCCCAGTAGGTATGATTTGAGAAGGACCGTACAGAAATTGGGCATGATCTGGGCAAGACCAGGTGAATATGGTAAAGGGGAACTAAACCCTCTTATCCCTTTTCAGCCAAGGAAGCTGCTATCTTAGACTCTGTTTGATCTGCAACTGCCATGATGTTGCACATGTGATCAGTTATGACTCCAGCCATTTGCTGGTTTGACAGTTTGGTTAGAGCAAAACCAATGTGACAGTTAGCAATCCCAGGAAGCTTGGAATGAAGCTGTTAAATCAATATGTTTAGTTCTGTTTTAACTGCTTCACAATACAGGTATATTCAATGTATGCATGAATGATAGCGGTCACAGTCTTTTGTTTTCTCAACAGAACTGTCAAGCTATCAAATGGCTGGAGTCATAATGGATCACATGTGTAGCATCGTGACAACTGCAGATCAAGATGGCAACTTCCTTGGCTGTAAAGGATAGGAGGGTTTTGTTCTGTTTTAAAGCGGAACTAAACCCTCCTATCCTTTTCAGCCAAGGAAGCTGTCATCTTAGCCTCTGTTTGATCTGTAACTGCCATGATGTTACACATGTGATCAGTTATGACGCCAGCCATTTGGTGGTTTGAACGTTTGGCTGAGAGCCAGTGTTAATTTTGGCAGCAAATTTTGATTTAGTTTTAGTCTTAGGTATAAAATTTTAGTTTTAGTCCCAATTTAGTCTTCTGAAATTGTTTTAGTTTTAGTCGCATTTAGTCAACTGAATCTCCAGTACATTTTAGTCATCTAAAATCGAAGGGGTTTAGTTAAACTATAATGCATTATTTAAGCATTTCTCTACAATTCCAAACTCATTATATACTGCTGGAGTGAAAAATGTATGTAATTATAATAATAATTAAATATAATTATAATGTAATTATTTATGGTATTGAGGTATGAACATGCTCTGTAGACCAGTGTTAATTTTGATCTCAAATTTCAGTTTAGTTTTAGTCTTAGTCTTTTGATTTAACCACTTCAGCCCCGGAAGAATTTCCCACTTTAGGACCAGAGCACTTTTTGCGATTCGGCGCTGCGTCGCTTTAACTGACAATTGCGCGGTCGTGCGACGTTGTACCCAAACAAAATTTGCGTCCTTTTTCTCCCACAAATAGAGCTTTCTTTTGGTGGTATTTGATCGCCTCTGCGTCATTTCTGATCGCCGCTATAAACAAAAGAAGAGCGACCATTTTGCATAAAAACCCAAATTTCTTACTTTTTGCTAAAATTCAAATCCAAAAAAAAAATACAAAAAAACATTTTTTTCACCGTTTTTGGCCGATTTATATAATTCCTCATATTTGCGATAAAAAAAATTGCAATCGGCGTTTATTGATTGGTTTGCGCAAAAGTGGCCGCGTGTTTACGGATGGTGAGAATTCATTTCTGGGATTTTTATTTTTTTTACATTTTTTACTAGTAATGGCGGCGATCTGCGATTTTTAGCGGTACTGCGATATTGGGACGGACATGTCGGAACATTTTGACACTTTTTTGGGACCAATGACATTTATTCAGCGATCAGAAATTTAAATGTCCACTGATTACTCTATAAATGTCATTGGCAGTGAAGGGGTTAACCTGCAGGGGGAGAGCTAGGGGTTAAGTGTGTTCCCTGGGTGTGTTCTTACTGTGGGGGGGTTGGGCTAACATGGGCATGAGAGATCTAACTGATCCCAGTGACAGGGATCAGTAGATCTCTCATGCCCCACTGACAGGGCGGGGAACCGCCGTGTTTACATCGGCGGTTCCCCGTTCTTTCTCTGTAGCCGCTCATCGCGGCTCACCGGCGGACATCGGGTCCGCCCGAGCCGCGGGCACACTCCCCAGGAGTGCGGCGGGTGCGTGCACGCGCCGCCGGTGCGCGCGCATGCGCCCCCTGGTGGCCAAATGCGAATCGCCGCTTATTTACGGCGATTCGCGCAGGGCTCCCCGACTGCCGCCGTGAAAAGACGGCGCGCGGTGGGGAACCAGTTAAATGGCATTTTAGTTTTAGTAGTATTTTAGTCAACTAAAATGGTATCAACTTAGTCGACTAAAATGTTTTAGTCGGTTTTAGTGGATGAAAGTAACACTGCTAAGAGCACAACCAATGTGACAATTAGCAATCCAGTCATGTCGGGAATGTAACTGTTTTTTTAAACCATTAAATTGATGGGTTTAGTTCTGCTTTAAGTGTGGGCCGTGGGTGTCAACCAGATTTTAACATATATAGCTATTTCTGACCAATAAAAAATGTAAGGACCTACCTGATTTTTATAGGTAAACTGAAATTGAATGAAAAGGAGATTGTAGAGAGATTGTACAATCAGATTGCGCTGCATTTGGTGCACTTTAACGTGAACACTTTTAAGAAAATTAGTTGATGTTTCTCTACTTGAAATATCGCTGTAATATTTAAATAGTGCCATTTATGTAAACACGAAATTCAATAAGACGAGCGTGTCTAAATAGGGAAATGGAGCAATCCATTACATTTACTATCAGAGCAAGGCTGTGCTGTAATTGGAATAGGGAATGCAATGCGTTCAGTTTATATAGGATTATAATTCCATGGCAAGAAATAAAAAGGGCAATGTACTTTAAAAGGAGTGCTGATGTGTTTGAAGACAACTACGGTGCTCTTTACGGCTCCTTAATTTTAAAGCTCAGGGTACGCTACAAATCTGTCCGGCCGATAAAACGCTGTGCGAAAGGTGATCCCATATACAGAGGCGTAACTAGAACCTTCAGGGCCCCGGTGCAAGAAATTATGAAGGGCCCCCTGACCCGTGGCCCTTCCCTCTTCCCACTGATCCTGGGGCCCTTTACGCCTATCGTGGGCCCCTTTATTACGGTACTGCAGTGGGGCCCTTTCACAAGTTCTGCAGCAGGCCCCAGTGGGACCAGGGAAGCACACAGGGGCACAGGGAACAGCAGAAGACAAGTAAACTGGACAGAGGAAAATGGAGGAGATTGGGTCCTCTAAATGCCACCCCCGCCATTCCTCCTATTCAGGTGTACAAGGGAGGCACATGGGCCCCCTAGACCATGGGGCCCGGTTGCAATTGCAACCCCTGCAACCCCTATCGTTACGCCCCTGCCCATATACTATTTAGTAGTAGCGTTTTAACTGACAAGCGTTAATACTAAATAATCCACATCATTAATTTCATCCAGAGAGAGGTGACTTTACCCAGGGGCACAAGATACCAAAGTGAAGTAGCTTGAGTTTTGGCCGCTTGCCAATACCAGAGAGCACCCTGTTGCATGCGTCCTGTTCAGGAATGGCACCTATTGCTACCTTTCCAGGGCATAAAGCACTTGAAGACCAGGCTTTTTTCTGACACTTTTTGTTTACAAGCATTTTTTTTGCCAGAAAATGACTTAGAACATCCAAACATTATATATATATGTAGCGGTGTCCCCGACCCCAAGAAGCCTAATGGTGACCTCCAGAGTTAGGGAGAACTTACATCCTTCCTCGAAGTGGGAGTTATAGGGCATGGAGGGTGTAATGCAAGTTGGAAACATTGGCGCCAGTCAATTTTTGAATGCAAGAAAAAGAGATTTATTGTCTCTTGAACAGAACTGGTGGAGAGAGGGTTAGGGCCAGGACACCCATAGGCAGATGCAATAGCAATTGGCAGACTCAGAGACAAAAATAATAGACAGACAGCTACACAGGTAGAGGGCCTTTAAGCTGGTTGCAGAGACTGTATTTGTAGAACTGCTGTCTCCTATAGCAACTGAACTTTCAACATTTAATAGAGATCTGCACACGTAACTCACAGTACCCCGTTATAGATCTTCTCTCTCATCTCACAGTATCCTACTATATATCCTCACACTGAGCTCCTGGTCTCTCACTAGACTTCAAGATCCCAGATGTCACTGGATCCTCTGAGCTCTTCCACAACTAACCCACTGTACAATCCTCATGCTTCACCCCTGCTAACCCGCTTAGCCCTCTGCTGAAGCTTTCCCACCAGTTCACTTTCCCCGGCTGGTGAAAAGGCTGCTCTGGTACTTCTTTAGACTTCCATACACTGGCCTCTGATAACAGGAGTGGTTGTCCCTTGGTGGCAACTGCTTCCCCTTTACCTCTTCCCTTGATCCTCACTTGCTCCTGGTGATAAGAGTGGCCATCCCTTATGACAACTGTTTCTCCTTCACTGCTGGCAACGATTTGTCTCCCCGTCCGGCGGAACGTCTGCAACTTGGTTGGGCTTCTGGTCTGAAGCCCCAACCGTGCGCTGCTTCTCTCAAACCTGGATAGGCCTCAGACAACCTAGCAGCTAGGTGCTCTGGCGATAGGCCTCAGGCTTCTAGCCTAGCCTTGTAACACACGTCCACCAGACAGCCGTCCAGGTGGCACAGGACTCCGATCACCTGACTCCTCCCGAATATATAGGCTCTCCCAGCAGGCCAAGGGGCCAAAGGAAACCCCTGCCAATTGGCTGAAACATCCTATACACTCCTAGTCTGAATTCATTATGCCCTTGTCATTCTAATGTCAGAGAGGTGCATCAAACCCAAATTTAGGGAAAAATCAGTGGATCTTCCTAACAATCAGCCAGGCTAGTTAACACCTAGCAAATTAAATTTGTTAGCAACCCTGCCTAAGACCAGGGTGCTACTTATATTTTAGGCACTAGTGAATAAAATGGTGGGTTTTGTAATTTTTTTACGTCACACAGTATTTTTCACATTTTTGATGCTTTAAAAGCCTTTACGGGTTACCAGTTTAGAGTTACAGAGGAGGTCTGATGCTACAATTATTGCTCGCATGTGCGGTGTGATTGCTGTTTACGCATGCGTGCAGGACATATGCGTTTGCCTTTGTGTGCAAGCATGAGGAAACGGGAAGCTTTCAATTTTTTACAATTATTTTATAATTGTTTTATTTATTTAATTTTTTTACACTGTTTCATTACATTTTTTTAAAATCACTTTTATTGTTGTCACAAGGAATGTAAACATTCATTGTAACAGAAATAGGCATGTGACAGGTATTCTTTATGGAGAGATCTGAGGTCTATTAGACTCCAGACCTCTCCTCTGTCCTAAAAGCATCTGAGGACACCAAGTTTGGTGTGTTCAGATGCTTTGCCCATTTAAAAATAGCGATGTTTACATTCAGGAAACTGGATGTGACGTTGCTTCCTGTTTCCTGTACCATAGAGATCATCAGGGACCTTCAGGTCCTCCATGATCTCTGTGGTAAATCAACAGAATCCCCAGCTTTTATTCTAGGCTCACTGCCATCATGGGATGAGAGGCACCGGTGGGTGGCGGGGGAGTTGCCTAATAAAAGCCGGCTGCCTGCTTAAAAAAAAGATAATGCCTGTAGCTGCAGGCCTCATCCCAGTGCAACCGCTTAAAGCCAAATCATGTACATGTATGTGATTTGGTGTTAAATGGTTAAAAGATCTGACAGCACATAGTCACAAAATTAGACGATCCACAGTTTCCTGTGAATGAGAGAACTACAACTACCAACATCCACCGCAGTTGACGGCTTGTAGTTGTAAATTAATTGGGGGTACTGATGAGTGCTCTCATAGTTCATTCACAAGCCCTGCTGCCATCATTAGACAGCCTGTATGAAGGTGCGGACATAAATCTGCAGAGCTTGTCTGCAGAAGCCTGAGATTGCACCCTTGATATGCTAATCAGGGTCCTGCAGGAAAAAAATAATAAATGCACATTTTTTTTCCTGCAAAAATATGTGCATTTATTATTTTTTCTTGAAAGGTGAACTTATCCTTCAAGGAATGCTAAAAAAGGCATCTCAATCAATATCTGGCATGGCTGGCACAACAACACATAGAACTTGGGTAATGACATTTTGATCCGGTGCCGATATTTACACTAGAAAAATGCTGTTTTCCCTTTGTTAATACCCCCCTTCTCCAATGAGAGCAGATACACAGAACAATACTATGACTTATGCATGTAGCTTCTAAATCCAGTTATCTTTCCTTAACGACGTATAAAATAGACATCCATATGCAGCCTTTTCATATCGGCTGGTTAGGGATGCTGAAACCCTAAATGGATTTAGTGTTACATTATAAAATGAAATAAAAAAACTAAGACAGGGTGCCAGAAAATGTTTTATCCTAGCAATGGCAGTAATACCAGAGAGCAAACCGCAGCGGTGCCACCCTCTCATCTCCGATACTGGCTTACGTGCATGCTGCTACATCTCCTCGCCATTTTAATATGGGTATTGATTTTTACAGAAGACCTGCTGCTCTAGCAAAAAAAAAAGATCAGAAGAAAGATAAAAAAAACATTTTGTCAAAACATTTCCCTGCAAAATCCTTTGCTTCTTCTCTCAATATATATTGACAACCGATCCCGAAAAAAAAAAAAAAGTTAAAGCGTCAATCCACTATGAGCACCAGTGAGCTAATACTCCAGCAGCTTAGAGGTCGGGTTTCTCAAAAAGGGTTTCTTGGAACCGTAAGGTTCCTCCAGAAGTTGCTGGGGGTTCCTTGAGCAATGAGCAATTTCTGCCTCTCAGATAAATTCCCACTGACACCATTGATCTTTTTAGCTATCTGCTATCTAGCTTTCTGAATGGGGAATTATTCAATGACCACAAATGTAAGCAGCATTCTTCCCACTGACCATCACACTAATGTATCAGTTGTAGATATAAACATTTTTAGCAGGGGTTCCCTGAGACTGGAAAGTTATTTCAAGGGTTCCACCATGTCAAAAAGGTTGAGAAAGGCTGTTTTAGATGAGATCTTTATACCATTTTGATTACTATAATGGCATAGATTCCAGATTGGTGGGGACAGTCCCACGTCTAGGTGCTTTGTCCTGATGATGTTGTCTCCTGGGTTGTGTCCTTAACGTGTTACTAAACCCACAACAGTAAAAGCAGTCTATATATGCAGTAAAGCATGCTTGTGATACTCACGGTGGAGCCCAAGGGGTTTATCCTTCTCCCACTGTCCCCACACCATCTCCTGATAGTACAGAGCCTTGGGGGCATTCTGCACATGCTCAGTTTGGTGTGAATTGCTAGAGAGTTTTTTTTTTTTTTTTGGAGGGTGCATGTGATCAGCACAGGGCCAATCAGCACTGTCCAGACAGAGTCCTAGAGCCTGATAGGACAGTCAGAGGAGAGTGAAAACTCCGCTTACAGGCTTTAACCAGTGCTTGGCCGGACACTGATAGAAATCCCAAGACTGCTATATACTGCTGATGAGAAAAGGTATTTAGCAGTTTATAGTTACTAAAATAATTACATTTCCATGTTCTGTGTACTGTGGGGGACCAGATATTGTGAATTCAGGGTCCTGGGTTTAGTAACACTTTAACCACTTGCCGACCGGCGTCTGGCGGCGACAAAGTGGCTAGCTATCGCAAACCGCCGTCATGTGACGGCGGCTGCGATATCTCGCACTGTGAGTGCGCTCGTGCACTCACTGTGTTCGGGGGGGGCCAGGGAGCGGGTAGTGTGGACTTGATCGTCGCCGGCTACCTGCGATGCCCCCCCCGTAGTGAAAGAACGGAGGTCCGTGTAAGTAAACACGGATCTCCGTTCTGTTAGAGGGGGAAGGGCTGTGATCACAGGCTTCCTGTATATGGAAGCCGTGATCGCTCCCTTCCCCCAGCCAGCCCAGCCCACACACAGTTAGAACACGCCCAGGGAACACAGTTAACCCTTAGAGCGCCCCCTCCATGTTAACCCCTTCATTGCCAATGGCGTTTACACAGTAATCAGTACATTTTTATAGCACTGATCGCTGTATAAATGCCAATGGTCCCAAAAAAGTGGCAAAATGGTCCGACATGTCCGCTGTAATATCACAGTACCACTAAAAATCGCAGATCGCCGCCATTACTAGTAAAAAATAAAAAAAAACCCCAGAAATAAATTCTCATCCGTAAACGCAGCAAGTTTTGTGCAAACCAATCAATAAACGGCGATTGCAATTTTTTTTTTTACCAAAAATATTAGGAAGAATATAAATCGGCCAAAACCGATGGAAAAACATTTTTTTTTAAATATTTTTTTTTTGGATTTGTATTTTAGCAAAAAGTAAGAAATGTGGGGGTTTTTTGCAAAATTGTCGCTCTTCTTTTGTTTATAGCGGCGATCAGAAATGATGCAGAGGTGATCAAAAACCACCAAAAGAAAGCTCTATTTGTGGGAAAAAAAGGATGCAAATTTCGTTTGGGTACAACGCTGCACGACCGCGCAATTGTCAGTTAAAGCGACGCAGTGCCGAATCGCAAAAAGTGCTCTGGTCCTAAAGTGTGAAATCCTTCCGGGGCCGAAGTAGTTAAGTCAAAGCATTGCCCTCATTTGAGTTACTGAGCAGGTACAATAACTCAAGTAATATATAAACTAAGGGAACTACATCCGCAAGTGGGTAGTTCTTGCAAAGAAGATGTGATCTGGAAGGTGTGCATGTTAATTGTGGACTGTGGGCAGGGGTGACATTGTCCTGGAGACAAATATGTTGTCAAATATGCAATGGCTTCTCCCTGTGGATATTGCAGCAAATGGAGCAGGACTCCGTAACCATAAGGGGGGTGATGGAAGAACATGCCACTTGAGTCCATAAAGCATAGAAGAAGCAGGTGGGTGAACATCTCCCTCATATCCTCTACTCAACATAAGAAAGATCAGTTTCGGGTAGAATGATCTTTAGCCAAATCATTTTTGGAGTTGGGCAGGATGGAGCATCTGTCAGGTTTTTATTGTTATACAGTATTTGTCCAAAATGGGTAGATTTTTCCTCCTGTCAGATGATACAGTGGGGTTGATTTAATAAGACTGGAGAGTGCAAAATCTGGTGCAGTTGTGCATGGTAGCCAATCAGCTTCTAACTTCATCTTCTGCAATTAACCTTTGACAAAAAATCTGGAAGCTGATGAGGGAAAAACCTGGCAAAAAAAATACCACCCTGTAAACCCTATTTAAAGAGACACTGGGGTTGATTTACTAAAACTGGAGAGTGCAAAATCTGGTGCATCTCTACATAGAAACCAATCAGCTTCCAGTTTTTTTTTTTATTGTCAAAGCTTAATTGAACAAGCTGAAGTTAGAAGCTGATTGGCTACCATGCACAGCGGCACCAGACTTTGCGCTCTCCGGTTTTAGTAAATCAACCCCACTGTCACTTTGTGCATTAAGGGCAAAGCATCAATGTCTATGAAAAGGCCTTCCCCATGACCCGCTGATACTCACCTTCTCAGCAATCCTCCACTATTCCTTCATCTGTTGGAGCTGACACCAAAATACCTGATGCCAGCTGATGATGAAGTTTAGAGGAAGTGGGGATGTCATCTTCTCTGTCATGTGACAGTATCCAGGCTTAGCAATTGGCTTCTAGACCAGAGTACAGTCACATGGAAGAAAGTCACATGCTACCCTATATCCAGAGGCTTGGGGCATTTTTTGCCGGTTGAGCTAGAGGCAGACGCCACAGGGGAATGCTGGAGAGGGAAATATGAATGAGTCTTGGGTTGGGCTATTTAATTACACTGTCAGTTTGCCCTGAATGTGCAAAGTGATCCCTTTAAGATTTGAGATAGAATATGTAGTTTGCTTCCATAGTCATCAGTATTCATTACCAATATTCAGTTCAGTTTAATATTCCAACAAGGATGTAAGAACCGCATAGACACAAGATGCTCATACAGAAACAGCAAACATCCCTGGCCTATTGTTCTCAGGACAATACCCGGCCAAGCTGAATTTTTTTTTCTTGGCGATAGCAATTGATTTCTGTGGCGGGCTGTCTGCAAGCAAAATATGTGCATGCATGTTTATGCAATAATTATTTGTGAAAACGACTGTTCGCCGGTTT
>BLSH010496824.1:1026490-1039846 GCA_018402905.1 Glandirana rugosa
TATATATATATATATATATATATATATATATATATGACATATATGAATAAATTATATATATATATATATATATATATATATATATATATATATATATATATGTATATGTATAATAAAAGAAATGAAAAGACTGTATATTCTCTAGATTAAAGTCTGTTTAGAGCCCAAACCATTATTCTTTGCAGAGCGGTAAAGGAACAGAGGTTTTTATTGCTGTCTGCAGCCCAATGGGGAAGATTTACCCCCCTGCTTGTACTGGCAACCATTTACAAAAAGGGATGGAATGTTTAAAATTTTAGAGTTGTCACTAGAGAAAAGGATGAAGAAAAACCATATAATAAGGTGAAATATTCTGGTGACAGCTGTCTAGGATGGACATTTCCTTCTCTTTGGGGAAATTTAATCTCATTTGCTATCCTGTTTCCAGAACAACAAAATGGATTTTAAATCTCCCACACTTTATTAAAAAGCACTTTCAAAGCATCATGAAATTCAAGCAATTGAGGTTTTCATAGGAAGCATTGGCTGTACAGGTGTTTCTTTCACTACCCATTTTTTTCCCTTTTTTAAAAAAACATAAATAAAATATAGAACAAAACGTACCTTTCAAGTGTTATTTTAACTTTTTTTTTACTTATAATTTACAGATTATTTATTCATTTATAACCCATTTTAGAGATCTTCAGAAAATTGCATAGTTGTCATCTTCAGCATTTGACAGATACCAATTACAGAGTTTGTTCCGCTTAAATTCCCGAGACAGTTACCGAAGGTAAATTTTTTGTATCGTTATGAATATTTTGGCTGAGAATATTATTTTCAGAAGCCATGTAAGAATTCTGAGATGTTCTGGCTTGTGGTACAAAGCATGGTTGGCAGAAGCCCCTACCTCAAGGCCACTCTACAGTTGTTTTATTAATTTTTTTAGGTATTTAGCCGTGCATGACATACATAGACCAGGCTTGGGATACTCTGATGAGTTATTTTTTTAGTATTGTAAGTAGTTTAATGAATAACTCTCAACACCCCACTACCCCCCCAAAAAAAATCAACCTTTAAGGACAACTTCATCTTGGTGAACTTGTCCTTTAATCCCCTCCCCTTCTGAGAGACTCCCACCCAATAACATATTTTCCCCCCAATCCAGCAATGTTCTTTTTGAAGCCTTCCTTGTCATATATCTATGAAAACACCCATTTATTTCTGTCTTTATATTATCTTCACAGTATCCTCTGCACAACAGAAATCATGCTTGAAGAAGGAAGGACAGCAATATCACCTAATCTAGAATATACTTTACTGAGCAACGCTGCCAGTCTAACGCTGCGAGAACCTTACAGGAGGTGATTACATAGAGATGACCTCATCAGGAAGCTGCTGCTCTAGTTTTGTGCTGGTGACAACTGTAAAATTTTGGACTTCCTATTGCTTTCTATCCTGATGATAATGGTCACCATGAAAAAACAGAGGGGTGAATCTTCCCAATAGGGACACAGACAGCAATAAAAAGGGGGACTTCCCTTGAAACGTGTCAGCCTTATTATACCTGGGTGGCTTCTTCCCATGAGGAAGAGCATGTGCAGTAGATCTAGCGTTTCTGGTTTTGGAACATATTGATGGGCTTTTGAACACATTTGTTTGTGAGTATAATATTTCTTTTTTGTTCATTAAAAATATAATATAGAAAGGTAATGCACTAGGCTGGTGTGCCCTCTTTTTGTTCTTTCAGTGTTGTGTTTATCAGGGCTTCCCCAGTAGGCCTCATACACACGGACGTTTCTAAAAAAATAAACAAACCGTCGGGCCCGATGTCAAGGAAAAAAATCGGCGTTTTTCGGCGTTATGCATTGGTATTAGTGAGCGTTAGTGAGTGTCGGCGTCAATAGGCGTTAGTGAGCGTCGGCGTCAATAGGCGTTTTTTTAAAAAAATCATCCCTCTGTTTTTCTTCAACCTAAAAGTGTCGGCGTCAAAAAGCCGGTTAACGCCGGTACAGTATTAGTTGGCTTAGTTGGCGTTTTGTGGCGTCTGCGTCAAAAAACGCCAAAACCTTACAGCCTCAGAACACGCTGGCCGTGGGTTCTAGTTTCAGCTCACTAACGCCGACGCCATCTACAGCGCAAAAACGTCGGCGTTTTTATGGGGCCATTGACTAACATGGAGAGCTGCAAAAAACGCCAGAAAACGCCGGCGTCAAAAAAAGTCTGTGTGTATGAGGCCTAAGAGGGCAACGAAGCATGGTGGCCTTTTATATTTCTAAAGGGGAACCATGAGAGCCAACTGATTTCTGAGCACCAGAACTAAGAGCAGGAGGTTGTTCTAACTGCCAAGAAATAAAAACCCAACAGAGGTTCTAACCCTTCCCTACTCAACTGAAAACTAAAATAAAAAGCTTTACGTTAGATAGACTTTAAAGACAAATACAGTCCTGAAGAGGAAGAAGAAAGTCACCAAACATCTGAGGAATCACTGGTGTCCACATTTATTAGGAAGAATACCCACAAGCTTGACATTGACAGCCCTTGACTAGGACTGCACCTCTTGGACCGCCTCCAAACATTGCTTTGTATATTTCACAGTATATGTTAGCCATATGTGGCAGTACAGCGGCGGGCTTTCTCGCCCACATATATGCATACAGCCAGCATTGCTGCTCTGTGCTAGGAGCACGCTCATTCAGCGCCCCCCAGCACTGTGACCAGGTTGTCACCAACAGATGCCAGTCACTGTTTTATATTCGGAAGATCGAGAGGGTGGGATCCTGATCCCATTATCACCTTGACAGCCAATCACAGTACAGAAACACACACAAATCCATAGCTCCGCTCAATACTGGCCTCTCCTGTACATGGACAACCCAGGTGTCGGCCATCACAGTCCACCTCCACTCTTCAATGAAAATAGGAAAAAATCAGCCACACTCCAATTAGCTCTTCTTGCAGTATTTCTAACATTCCATGCCTTGACTGCATACAGTAATGTCTTCAAACTCAAAACAAGCCTTCCTCGATATGTTTTACCTCTAAAGGCTGGCTCACACGTTTCGGGAAAGTCTAGGGAACTTTCTCTATCCTTGTGAGGAAGCCAGGAGAGGTGAAACACGTCAAAGAAGACTGGTTTTGGGTTTGGAGACATTACTGTATGCAGTTAACGCATCAATTATTAAAAATACTGATGACCAGCCTTCCTTGGTGCGTTTCACCACTCCTGGCTTGCTCACAAGGATAGGGGAGGAGCCATTGGGTTTGGAGGCATCACTGTATGCAGTCAACTCATTAATTTGTCTGGGGGAACTTCCCCTATCCTTGTGAGCAAGCCTGCAGTGGTGAAATGCATCAAGGAAGGCTGGTTTTGGGTTGGAGACATTACTCTATGCAGCCAATGCACTGATTAATAAAAATACTTGTGACCAGCCTTCCTTGGTGCGTTTCATGACTCCTGACTTGCTCACAAGAATAGGGAAAGTCTAGGGTAACGTCCCCTATCCTTGTGAGGAAGCCAGGAGTGGTGAAACAGATCAAAGAAGGTTGTTTTTGGGTCAGAGACATTACTGTATGCAGTCAATGCATCAATTATTAAAAATACTGATGACCAACCTTCCTTGGTGCGTTTCACCACTCCTGGCTTGCTCACAAGGATAGGCGAGGAGCCATTGGGTTTGGAGACGTCACTGTATGCAGTCAACTCATTGATTTGGCTAGGGGAACTTCCCCTATCCTTGTGAGCAAGCCTGCAGTGGTGGAACGCGTCAAGGAAGGCTGGTTTTGGGTTGGAGACATTACTGTATGCAGTCAACGCATTGATTATTAAAAAAACTGCAAGAAAAGCTAATGGAAGTGTGTCTGATTTTTTTTATAACCATTCACAATGATCACATGACTAGGATGCCCATGTAGCGGCTCTAGAGTTGCAAACATTTAAAGGGGTGGCTCCCACCGAATGAAAAAGGTTACCGAATGGATATAGCTAAGAATTAAAAATGTAAAAAAAATAATAGAGCATGAACCATAATGATGCATTCCGAATTACTTATACATTCAGGGAATAATTTACACTTTATATTCGTTCACATTTAATACCATCGCTCTTTTTTTCTCCAAGGGGAAGTCATGCACTGAAAACAGCTTCCAACGGCATCTATAACAATCCCACTGAGTCATCCTTTGGTCTATTTAAGTAAATGATCATTTGTGGAATGTCTGAAATCAATGGAACTGAAATCCACAATTGCTCTAAATGGACAAAAAGCTTCCAATAAGACGGAGTAGAAAAATGTCTAACGTTGCATTGTGTGGCTATCGGGCTGAGACCTTGAATGCCTAAAGAATGGCGCTATGCAAACACAATGCTCAGAGGTGTATTAAAGTACCTGGATCAAATATAAAGTCAGATCAGAGGTTGGCAACCTTTTCCACAATATGTATCAATTTACAAACATTAGCAACTGGCATGACGAGGCACCATCATAGTGGCATTTAGTTTATTTTCAATTTTTGCACTGATATTTTTACTGCAAATGGCAAGGTAAACTCGTCCTTAAAGCGGAGTTCCACCCAAAAGTGGAACTTCCACTCGTCGGATTCCTTCGCCCCTCAGGTGTCACATTAGGCACCTTTCGGAGGGGGGGGGGGATACCTTTTCCCCAATGGGAGCCAGCCCGGCTCCTCCCTCCATCTCCTTTTGCCACCGGCCAGTGAGAAGGTGCAGCGGTGGCTCGTGCATGTGCACTAGGGACCCGGTGTGAGGCCAAAAGGCTCCACTGCCGGGTTCCCTTACTCTCAATGGTGGCGGCAGCACTCGGCCAGCCGACCTGAAAATCAATTTTTAAAGGGGCGGCGGCAGGCGGCGGACCTCCGCTTTAATTTTATATTATTATGTAATTAAATGTTTTTTTTTTTTGTTAATGCAAATAGGGTGAGTATCTGAATTTGATCTGGTATAAACCTCTTGCAGTTCCTGGGCTGGAGTGTAAGAGGAAGAAACAGTACATGAAGCATTCTGATAGGAGGAGAAAGCAGAATTAGGCTGGGTTCACACTTGCTGCGGCCGCGGCTCACAGCCGGGGGTCCGGTGCGCCCCTGTACACCTATTCAGGTGCAAATCAGGTCTGAATTTCTGCCTGAATTTGCACCTGATTCTGATCCAAAGACGTACAGGACCCTTCTTCAATACAGACCACGGCCGCACCAGAGATGTGTGAACTGGCTCCATTGAGATCCGGACACACTCTCCTGTCATGCGAATTGGATAAGTACGAACCTAGCCTCACAGATAGATGAGCTGATCACTGTGCTGCTTCTCCTTTCACTGTCCTGTCACCGGCCAGGGGTGGGACCAGGATGGTCTGGGCTCAGAGAATGTGGGATAAATGATGCTTTACATTGGTATGAGAACATCTAGTGGCAGAAAAGAGTACTGTGGGGGAAATATCTGGACTGAAGGTGAAAACTGCAGCAAAATCTATTTTGTTATTTTATATTTAAATGCATTTAGAACTGCCAGTCCTAATCTTTTGATTCATGCCAGTGGCCACCCCTGGCTGCTGCTCTGAAAAGGGACCTGCATTCTCCTCCCTTTTTGAGATGTTTGACAGGTGGTGAGGAGGCCTTCTCACTTCCATTTTTAACCACATAAACGCACCCCTCGTGCATTGCACATGATCGTGAGACGTAAGCGGCACTTTATCTTTTGCTTACACGGGTTGCGTAATGTAGGATAATTTTTGCCACAGATGCGAAGCAAAGCATTGTGAGGGCAGCATGTGAACACCTCCATCCACTGCCATTGCTGCTTAAAGGGTTAGCTCATCTTTAGGCTCAGTTCACACTTGCCTACAGTCTGAGGGCTGGTTGTGGGCTCAGGAAGCGCACCTGTTCCCCACCCACTGCTGTTACGAGACACGCGGGAGGGCTGCCATTCATTCTGATTGGAACCCCCCACACATCTCAGTCCGCAGCACGCTCAGGGTGCGGGAACTGCAGGGAAATCGTATGGTCAAAAAGACTGGGGCTGTGTTTTTAAAAAGATGCACGCACCTTTTTCCTGTGGGAAATGCGGACACAGCAGTCCATGTAAATGAATGGGCTGCCATGCCTGAGCAAATCTGAACCTAGCCTTACCAAAAAATTGCCTATGAAGATAAGGGGTATCTGTGGATTAAAACCAACTGTGCAGCTCTGAATAAAGTTGAATAATGCCCTTGCTATAGGTGTAGACCAGTTATGTACCTCGTGAAGCCTGACTGGAACCCTCCCAGGAGTGTTGCTAGGATGTTGCTAAGTGAGGCCTAGTCATTACTGCTCACCATCACCAGTTTTTTGTAAAGGTGAACCAACCCCTTTTGGGGGGTGCTAAAAACATGGCTCAACCACACCCTCCCCCCCCCCCCCAGTCTAAACAAGGTCTAAGGGAAGTTAAGTGTCAGCGAGAGAGCGGTAGGCTGGCAAGATAACCTTCCACTTTGCCCAAACCAACAGGTTCACTTCAAATGCCCACTTTTTTCATTTAATATATTCTGTCAGCCATCTTGTGAGTATAAGTCTGAATTGCAAAACTTTATTTACAAACAACACACGGCATCCCAGCATGTTACCTCTGCATTTATGTCTAACATATTGCCCCAGAAATTTTTTTACTCACTTTTAGTGTTGTCAGAAAGATTGAATTTGCCATGTCGCCGACAGCGTGACCACCACCCTCCCTTCCCCCCGTTTTCAGACAGAAGCCGTGGAGATGACAGGAGTCACATCCAGCAGTTCAGTAGCCTGTCAGCAAGCGCGGCGGAGCTAATACGGTGTCAGCAGGTCACCCAGCCCGCCGTTAAAATTCATTACCAGCCCGAGATTGAAGCCCTAAACTGGAAATTCTGACAAGGCCCAAATCAACAAACCAAAATGCACATGAGGGGAAAAAAAAAAGAACAAAATGCGCCCGGACGAGTCATTTCTAAGGCGCTGCGAGGCGCGGCGAGACCGTGGAGGTCAAAACTGTTTAAGCTATTGTAAAAATAATTATGTTGACGGCCTTTTTATCCCCTCACTGTTGTTTCTGTGGTGAACTTCAAACCCGGCGATATTTTAGTCTTAATTTACCGGAACAAATTCATAATTACCTCACATTTTTTCAGAGGCAAATCGTCCGCATTTATATCATAATAATTTACAAGGAGGCTCCATTTTTTTATTGAAACAAGGCCTCAGTATTTTGTCAGTGTCCTTGTATAATGCTCAGGATGTGGTTCCTGAATGAAGAAATTTAAAGGATTATCAAAAAACTGCTTATGCAGATAAGAGGCATCTGTAGATAAAAAAAAATAATTGTGCAGCTTTTACTAAAGGTGAATAATGCCCTTGCTATAGGTGTAGGCCATTTACGCACCTCATGAAGCCTGAATGGAATATTCCCAGGACGTTGCTTGAACGCTGCTAAGTGAGGCCTCGTCGTTACTGCTTACCATCACAGGAGTGAGCTTTCAAACACTGAGCTTAAAGATATTACATCATGGGAGAGAAAGAGCATGTGAGGGGGTTTGAATCAGAAAAATAGCTAAGCTCACCCCTGTGTGGGAGGAGGTGAGCGTTAAAAACTAGGCCTCACTTAGCAACTTCATAGCAACCAATGCCCTGGGAGTAGTCCAGTCAGGCTTCATGAGGTACATAAACATCCTACATCTATAGCAAGGGCATTATTCAATTTTAGTAAAAGCTGCACAGTTTGTTTTTATCTACAGACGCCCCTTATGTGCAGAGGCAGTTTTTTGGTAAAGGTAAACTAACCCTTTAGGGCTCATTTACACTTGCTTCAGCTCCAACACACATTAAAGCTCCTAATGCTTCAACAAGCTTTTATGATGTGTTTTGGAGGCTTCGGTGGTGATTCCATGAGGCTTTGGTGGTGCTTCAATGATGCTCCTTTGAAGCTTTGTTGAAGCTTAACAGATGTGTGTGTTGATATCTCACAACTGCAGTTTCTCCAAAACACAGGGAAGCTAAAGCTGAATTAAAGCCTCTCAAAAGCTTCAAGCGAGCTTCAAACAAGCTTTGTCATAGACTTCTATGGAGGCTTTGAAGACGCTTTGCACTACCGTGTCCGTGTGCGGTGTTCGTTTTGCTCAGCATGGATCGCTCCACTGATCCCCTCTGAGCTGGCGGATGACATAGCCGTCTCCACTCACTGTGTGGAGACAGATCTGTCAGAGCCCTGCTCTCCTCCATGGGAAATCGGATGACAACAGACCGTCTGCCTGTTGTTATCCCATCCCCAGACGAATGGAAAAAGAGGGTTTCCATCCTTCAGACTTTACAGTGCAGGATCGGATCGGAGAGCAGCGGGTGTCAGCAAACATGTCACCGCTGACATCCGTCGCTCCATAGAGGTGCATGGAGGTCAGGTCTGTTTTTCAGGCGGACCTGAACTGAACGTCCATGTGAAAAGGGCCTTAAGCTACATGGGGTATCATTTTTGAAGCAAAGCAAATCATATCAAACACAAAGTGTAAACAGGACTGTAAGCTTTTATTTAGTGACATGAGCTTTGACTGGCTTTAAGAGAGCTTTAACAAAGCCTGTCTGAAGCCCTGTTTTGAAGCAAGTGTAAATGAGCCCTTATAGTCACTTTATAGGCCTTGTTGCCACTGACATGAATGGTAAACACAGGCCTCACACGGGCGTACGTGATAGTACCCCTCTGGGTGAACGAGGCCTTACATTAACTGGCCCATGCAGACTAGGAATCCTTAAGTAATTTAAAATATACTGTGCCATTAGTAAAAATATTGTTTAAAGTAAATGCCATACCAGTGGGCCTTTTCCATTACTCTTGAAGCCTGGCCAAAATACTCCCAATGTATACATTTTCCGGAAATAGGCTACAACAAAATGGCAACTGAGCCTTCTGTTTTGAGGACAAATAAGGTGATGATCACTTTCCCTGTGACATGAATTTAGGAAGCCCCAGCTAAAATGGCAGGTTGGTTCAACCTTACCCATAAAATGCCTTTACAGGTAAGGAGTGCTTACCTGCAGAGATATAACATACTGTAATTGATGCAGCTTTGACCAAAGTTAAATAATGCTCTTATACAAAGAAACTGGCTACTAACATCCATTGCAACAATTTGTCCACATAGCAGGGTACAGCAGTAACATGCTAACGCGTTTCGGCCAAAGACTTACGCATAACATGCTATGAGTAAGACTTTGGCCGAAACACTTTAGCATGTTACTGCTGTGCCCTGCCATGTGGCCAAATTGTTGCAATGGATGTTACCGAGTAACTTCATTGTATTATTGTATTAGAGGATTATTGCTACAATTCAAAGGCATTTGAGCCACATCACAAGTTTCCAGTCTCCCAGGTAATTTACTGTAGAGAATGTTCTCTTTGTTGTTCAATGTTAAAGCGCTCCTCTTGAACAATTGGCACTTTTGATGAGCGGGGACCTGATTTTGACAGGTAGCTGCTTCCCAATTCCATTCCGAGCACTCGGAAATGGAAGTTCTCCTCCCTTCCTTTAACCTGCAGTCTTCTGGGACACTGACAGGTCCCAGAAGGCTGCATCCACCACTCACGATGCGCAGCACAACTCGCGCATGCGCAGTGGGCACCCGACTGTGAAGCTGCAAGCTGTCATAGCCGGGTGCCCATTGTGAAGATGCTGGTGCTGGGGACCGAAGACAGCAGGTGAGACCAACTAGGGTGACCACACCGCTGGATCGTGGGACGGGTGAGTGGCTGTTTTTTTAGGACTCATACACACGGACATTTTTTACCGCCGCGTTTTTCGAGAGTTTTTTGCAGCTCTCAATGGCCCCATAAAAACACTGACATTTTTTAGCTCTAGATAGCATCGGCGTTAGTGAGCTGAAAACAGAACCCACGGCCAGCTCATTCCGAGGCTGTAGCGTTATGGCGATTTTGACGCTGAGCTGGCAAAACGCTCACTAATGCGCATTAACGCCATAGCGACGTTAACCAGCGTTTTTAGCACTAGCCTTTTCAGGTTAAAAAATAGCAGAGGAATGTTTTTTTTTAACAAAATGCGATGTAGCACTGACACTCATTAACGCGCATTAACGCCGATGCAAAACACAGACGAAATCGTGTTTTTGACGCAACGCATACTAGCCTATTATGTGACACAGTACCTACATTGGAAGCCCGCGCTGTCCCTGCTCCAGGAAGCGTCCATCTTCTCCCCTCTTCCTTCCGGGGCCGCGGACTCCAGCTCTGTGATTTGCCAGAGCTGCGTGACGTCAGCTGCGGCTCGGAGGCCGTTTCTTCACTGCACATGTGCCCGATGACGTTGGCACATGCAACTACTGTGTATATCTCCTAAACCTTGCAGATTTAGGAGATGCGCAGGGAACCTACAGGTCCTTATTATAGGCTTACTTGGTTGTCAAGAGTTGATAATCACTTTAAATAAGCCCTTGTGATTGACGCAGGCCATTTACGTACCTCCTGAAGCCTGGGCAAAAAACTCCCAGAGATGGCATCATCCCACCGTGCCTTGTTGTTAGGCCTTTTCTAAGACACTCTCAGTCATTTTTGATAAAGATGAACTAATGCTTTAAAACATCCTCCAGCGAAAGCCAATTTAATAAACAAAAATGTGTATTTGGCTTTAGATACTTTAATGGAGCCCTTCTTTAAAATGTGCCGACTATTCATATACAGCCTTCATTTCATAAGTAGATTCAGAAATTCATAGGAAGCAGCCAGTAAATTAATGGAAGAACATAACTCAGCAGGATTTTCTTTGTGGCTTACACTAGAATGGGAGCTGCAGGTTACCTACTGCCTACAGTAGATAGGTACACTTTACAGAATCATTTCCTTCCCATCTTTCCCTCTTTCCACCTTGCCGCTGTCACCGAGAAGGTGAAAAGCCAAATCCACACAAACCTAAAAATGAATGACTCCTTGAGACCCCAGTACATTCGCTAATGCTTCCCTCAATCATTTCATCATCAAGTGACTCTGTGGTCAAGAGAGGAGGATTCTGGGTAATGAAATACAGGCCAGCTTGTGTCTCTCGTCACACCTCTCTAATATGTTACACGGCAGACCTCGCTTCCAAGAGACGGCAATGAATCAATCTATCAATTTTCCTTTGGCGGAATCTCGTCAGCTCTTCCTCTGCTTTGTATCCGATTGCTGACATTATCAAAGCACAAGAAAATAAATATCCTGAAGCTGGATTTCATGGTAACTGGTACACCATTGGATTACTAAAATTCACCCTTTTTAAGTTTTGCTGTGTGTTGTTCATATTCTTAGTTCTTGAGCTTAAACCCCAGCCAAACTGCAGGGAGGGTTAGAATCTCTGATCGATTTTTTTGGGTAATTGTGTCCCCATTGGGGAGATTTTCCTTTGCTTCCTGTCCCAGAGACACAACAGGAAGTGAAAAGAAAGCGAGCGAAGACGGTTTATTTATAGTGAAGGGCGGCATTACCTGGTGACATACAGATGTTCCCCCCCTCTTCTGGCGGCATGTGAGGTCAGAGGGGTGGGTCTCTCAATTACGTCACCGGGTGACTATAAATAAACTACTTTGTCAAAACAAAGCGAGCGCAGACGGTGGCAGCCCTCCCATGGAGTGTGTTGTGGCTTTTTTTTTTTCAGGTCCGTCTCTCGCCGTGATTGACGGTGGATTACAATGGGGGACACTTATTTTTATTTTTTAATAAAGAACTTATCCCTAATTGTCTCGTTTTTTTCTTTTTTGACACTTTTTGGTGAATTCACATGGGGGGGGCTGAATCTGGGGGCCCTCTTATTAAAGGGGGCTTCCAGATTCCAATAAGCCCCCCGCCCGCAGACCCCCAAACCACAGCCCAGGGTTGTGGGAAAGAGGCTCTTGTCCCCACCAACATGGGCACAAGGTGCTTTGGGATGGGGGGAACAGAGCCCCCCCTGCCCCAAAGCACCCATACTCCCCATGTTGAGGGCATGTAGCCTGGTACGGTTCAGGAGAGGGGCGCTCGTCCGTTCACCCCCCCCCACCCTGGCCGGCCAGGTTGCATGCCCAGATAAGGGTCTGGTTTGGACCCCACATCATTTTTTATTTAACTTTTGGTGTAGAGTTCCCCTTAAAATCCATACCAGACCCAAAGGGCCCAAAGGGCCTGGTATGGACTGGGGGGGACCCTACGCAAATTTTTTCAGTGATTTCTCTGTATATTGCCAGATGCCGGCAAAAGATTACAGCCACGATTTTAAAGGACAATTTTTCCTTCACAAATGTCATTTTGCTCTGGCACTGTTCTAAACAACACAGAGATGGGCCCTTTTACAGGCAGACTAAGGGGACCCCCAGGCACGATATTTAAAGGAATATTTCATTTTTATCATTTTTTCATTTCACTTTAAGCATTATTAAAATCACTGAAAAAGCTATTGATTTAAAAACTTTTTTTTTCATTGATACATGCCCCCTAGAGCAGGACCCCGGGCCCCATACACTTTTTATGGCAATAACATTGCATATAAGCCTTTAAAATGAGCACTTTTGATTTTTCATGTTCGGTTCCCATAGACTTTATCGGTGTTCGAATGTTCGCACAAATTTTTTGTCTGTTCGCATGTTCTGGTGTGAACCGAACCGGGGGGGGGGTTCAGCCCATCCCTAGTCCTGAATTTGAGTCCCGATCAGGGGACCATCTGCATGTAATTTGCATTTTCTCCCTATGCTTGCGTGGGTTTCTCCGGTTTCCTCCCACACTCCAAAGACATACTGGTAAGTTAATAGGCTCCCGTATAAAACTGACTCTAGTATGAAATTCAACTGTTCATGGCCAAGATGGCCGACCCAACAGCAGATAAAGCATTTTGAGTCCCAGGGAGGAGGAAAGCACTATTGAAATTAAAAAAAAAAAAACAACTTAGAAGGGTGACAACGCTGCTGCTCCTTACAGTGCATGACAAGTGTTGTCACCCTATTAGTGAGCGCTCAGCAGTGTTGCCAACCTCCAGCAGCGTTTTTTACTGGCAAAACATAGAAAATATACTGGCGGAGCACATTTTCTACTGGCAATTTGAAAAATAATAGAACTACTATTAAAAACTAAGACAATTGATATTTAAACACAACATGGAAACACTGACAATACCCATATCAAGTAATTTGCCTGATCAGCACAGGATGACAAATTATCAGACCCGTTATTTATAGACAGTTGTAAAAATCACTGATTTTTACAAACTGTCAGTAAATTTACTGGCGGTTGGCAACCCTGGTTTGGGAATCCCAGAGCGGGGTCTGGAGCTTGGAGACTTTGAAGAGATTGGGTGGGAAGAAGTCTCCATTCCCATGTCCAGGTCTTACTGGAGACTGGCGGGTTGTGTGAGTGTGCAG
>BLSH010496824.1:1048744-1058864 GCA_018402905.1 Glandirana rugosa
CGGCTTCGGTGGACGCAACCTATCTAATTCACGATCCGACCACCCGAAACCTCGTCCTCTCGTCCCGACCGCTCGCCCGCCCGTCCCAATCCCAACAAACGGCGGGGGGGGGTTGGGGGGCGGCAAACAACCCTAACCCTGCCCGCCCGCTCGCCAGCCCTGCTCTCCTGCTCCAAAGCCCACCAGCCTAGCACTTAATCTATCCAACGCAGGTGGCTTCGGCGCATGGGCATCCGCAGGTAGGGGCAAGGGGGGGCAATTGCCCCCCCCTGGAATCAGGCATTAGATCAGGGGTTCCCCACTAGGTCCTTATCCTCTTGGGCCATGCATGCAATCTCTGACCATTTCCTGTACCATGTCCGCAGTCTCTGACTGTCTCCTGTGCTATGTCTGCAGTCTCTGACTGTCTCCTGTGCTATGTATGCAGTCTCTGACTGTCTCCTGTTCCATGTCCGCAGTCTCTGACCGTATCCTGTACTATGTCCGCAGTCTCTGACCATCTCCTTTACCATGTCTGCAATCTCTGACCATCTCCTGTACTATGTCCGCAGTCTCTGACCGTATCCTGTACTGTGTCCGCAGTCTCTGACCGTCTCCTTTACCATGTCTGCAGTCTCTGACCATCTCCTGTACTACGTCTGCAGTCTCTGACCGTGATAATGTAATTATGACATTGTCAAAAAGGGGCAGAGCATGGATTACCTTGAAATTATGCCCCCCCACCTGGAAAAAGTTCTGCGGATGCCCATGCTTCGGCGGGTGTCCTCCCGGCCAATCGGGTCACCCACTTGTGACATTAGTGAATCAACATTCGCTATTGTCTTGCTTTTTCTCCTCCCGGCCAATCAGGACAGGAAGCGTGTCCTAAGACTGGATTGGCCGGGAGGAGAAAAAGCAAGACAATAGCGTATGTTGATTCACTAATGTCACAAGTGGGTGGGCTTAGGGTGCAGTGCTCTGCGCCCCGAGCCCAACCTTTTTGAAGGTTCCAGCTCTACCCATGTGCTTCACAAAAAAAAAACCAACCTCGTAGAGCTCTATGCGTCGGCTCCCCGCATGGAGATTAGGGGGCCGGCGCCCCTGTGCCCCTTGCGGATGGGCTGCCAATGGCCTCTTTAGTGTCTCACAGGCTGGGAGTTTGATTGCTGTCCCATGTCTTCCAGAGCTTAGGGCTGAGGAGTTACATTGACCAGCCTGATTATTTATTAGGATCTGGCCAATCCCTGGAGGGGAAGTGTCCAGACGGGGGGGGGGGGGTGGAGTATGATAAATACAAGACACTGTTGCTCGGGCTGTTGACTGGCGGCCTCTGTACTGTTTCGGGAAGTTATATATGATATATACATGCAGTGTGTAAATGGCCTACATCTACAGTGGCGAAAACAAATATTTGATCCCCTGCAGATTTTGTGAGTTTGCCCCAATTACAAAGAAATGAGGGGTCTGTAATTTTTATCATAGGTGCATTTTAAATGATGGAGACAGAATAGCAACCAAAAATCCAGAAAAAAACACACAATACAAATTAAGTTGCAGCTCAGTGAGTAAAATAAGTATTTGATCCCCTACCAACCAACAATAATTCCGGCTCCCACAGACTGGCTACAGTAGGTGCTCATGTGCTACACAGATTAGTCTTGTCTATTTAAGGTTCTCCTAACGACCTTGTTATGTGTATAAAGTACATCTGTCCACAGAATCTCTTTCTTCCATTCAAACCTCACCATCATGGGCAACACCAAAGAGCTGTCAAAGGACATCAGGGACAAGACTGTAGACTTGCACAAGGCTGGCATGGGCTACAAGACCATCAGCAAGAAGCTTGGTGAGAAGGAGAAAACTTTTGGAGTGATTATTCACAAATGGAAGAAATACAAAATAACCATCAATCTCCCTCGGTCTGGAGCTCCATGTAAGATTTTGCCTCATGGGGTGAGGATGGTCATGAGAAAAGTGAGAGATCAGCACAGAACTACACGGGAGGAGCTTGTGAATGATTTCAAGGCAGTTGGGACCAAAGTCACCAAAGAAACCATTGGTAACACAATACATCGCCATGGATGGAAATCCTACAGCGCCTGCAAGGTCCCCCTCCTCAAGAAGATACATGGACAGCCCGTCTGACGTTTGCCAATGGACATCTAAATGATGCAGAGAAGGATTGGGAGAAAATACTGTGGTCAGAGGAGACCAAAATTGAGCTGTATGGCATTAACTCGACTGGCCATGTTTGGAGGAAGAAAAATGCTGACTATGACCCTAGGAACACCATCCCTACAGTCAAGCATGGAAGTGGAAACATTATGCTTTGGGGCTGTTTCTCTGCTAAAAGTACAGACCAACTTTGCCACATTGAGGGGCCAATGGACGGGGCCATGTGTTGTAAAATCTTGGATGAGAACCTTCTTCCTTCAGCCAGAAACACTGAAGATGGTTTGTGGATGGGACTTCCAGCATGACAATTACCCAAAACATACCGCCAAGGCAACAAAGGAGTGGCTCAAGAAGAAGCACAGTAAGGTCATGGAGTGGCCTAGCCATTCTCCAGACCTTAATCTTATAGAAAATGTATGGAGGGAGCTGAAACTGCCAAGCGACAGTTTTAGAGAAGATCTGTAAATAAGAGTGGACCAAAATCCCTCCTGAGATGTGCAAACCTGGTCACCGACTACAAGGAACGTCTTACCTCTGCCCACGCCAACAAGGGTTTCTTCACCAAATACTAAGTCCTGTTTTGCTTGGGGATCAAATACTTATTTTATTCACTGAACTGCAACTCAACAGTTTTTTTCTGGATTTTAGTTGATATTCTGTCTCTATCATTTAAAATACATCTATGATAAAAATTATAGACCCTCCATTTCTTTGTAATTGGGGCAAACTTACCAAATCTGCAGGGGATCAAATAATTATTTTCCCCACTGTATACTGTAGAAGGGCATTATTCAGCTTTAGTCAGAGCTGCATTGCTTGTTGTTTTATCTACAGACACCCCTTGTCTGTGTATGCAGTCTATTGGAATACCATATAGGCATTTTGTTATATATAGACTTCAAAAAGCCTTCTCCATGTTAAGAAGATGACGTAAAGGGGAGGTGTTCTGTAGTCTAAAAGTCTTAGATGACAACACTGCTCCCCCATAGATAGAATGCAGTCAGCATTGTAATCCTAGCACAGGAAGTGTGTTACTGGCAGGATCGTCAATTGAAAAATAAAAAAGCCTGAAAAAAGAAAACAAATGCAGCCATCACATCTATGGATTACTTAGCTGCAATACAAAGCATTTTAATTCCAATTTAAATACACTTCAAAGTATACAGCATGTTAATACAATCGCTAAAATGTCATATGAACCTTAATGTGTTGATGTCATTTCAGAAGTAATTTTCCAATCTGCAGCTTTCATTAAAATAATACATGGTGACCCGTCCATGAAAGTCCTTGGTTAAGCTCTTCCTGTTATCGGGTGACAACAATCTGTACCTCCCAAATGACCCACTACTGGTGTCACCATCTCACCATCAAGGAAACCAACCCTGAAAAATTAGCCACCACTAATGTGCATGTAGACAGGATGTGGCCGCAAAGAAGCCGCAGGAGATCAGCAGCAGAGGTGCAAAAAAAGTGAAAACAAATATTTATTTAAAGAAAAAAATGTCAATTTGCCATGATAAATGATGTTTTAGGAAGCTGAATGCCATTCAGCAATGGTTTACATCTATTTAAACTTCATTATTATTATTTTTTTACTTTATTAATTTTTAGTGTGCTTTTTTATTTTGTTTTTTATTTTTTTGCCTATGTTTTTTTATAAATGTTTAGTTTGCTATTTCTTATTTTCTATTTCGCCTTTTTTTTTTTTTTTTTTAATTTATGTGCATGTTTGTTTGGCTATTTTTATTTTCTATTTGGCATCCTTCGTTGTTTTTTTTTCCTACTTTGCTTTTTTTTTTTTATTATTTTCTATTTCCCCTATTTTTTTTTTTTTAATTTTTAGTTTCTTTTTTTTATTTTCTATTTTGCCTCTTTACTTTTTGATTTTTTTATTTGCGTTTTTATTTTATTTTTTTATATTTTGCCTCCTTTTTTTTTTTTTTCTTTCTAATAATCCCCTAAGGGCTATAAGAATTTGAAATCACGCTGGTAGGTGTAATCATTTATTGGGGATTTGGTGCTCTTTAGGGAGGTATAGAGTGTCTTTGACTTAGAAGTTGGCGGACCCCGGGTATCTGTGCCAGGCGGACGTACTCCCAGGCTGGGAATAGACATCTGTCGCCAAGTTTCCTGTTGTGTTATATATATATTTTTTTTCTCTGCTTTGCCCACCTAATTCCCTTCCTACTATTTGTCACCGCGAGCAATTCAATACTCCAGGTGCGTCTCCATCTTTTTTTTTTTTCCTATTTCTTTGGACAAAGAAGGCTTCACTGCACAGTTGTTAAGACACAATGGGCGCAGCATGGACCTCGGAACACTCAGATTTTTAGATCAGTCTCCGGGGAAACTTTGCATGACAATGGCCACCTACGGAAGCCTTGACTCCATTATGCTTGCCAATAGTAGCATCTGTTATAGGTCTAGTGGCTGAAGTGGCTCCATTCAAGGCGAGCCGTGATAGATTCTCTCATTTCCATTTGGAACCGTTTAGGTCGCCCTTTCACAGGGACGCGTTGGAGGGGGACACCGAAATGGAGCAATCAAAACAAACGCAAATGCACGCGAGCGAATTGTTCTCATCAAAGAGCGCAAGTTACTCTACGACTCAGTTCACTCAATTTAGTCGGTTGGTCAGGCACAAGACTTCAAGCTGAGTGATTAGCAGGGAAATACTTTGTTTTTATTCAATTATGACAAATTTACTGGTGGTGAGCTCATTTGACTTAAATTGGTTGCTGGAGAAACATTGGCGCACTTCAAACCAATGAGGGTTGAGAAGAATTATTTTTATTTTTTTTTTTTTTTTTGATTTTAGTGTTGCAATTTTTGGCTATTAAGCATGAAGAAAAAAAAATATATATATATATGTATACACACTATATTACCAAAAGTATTGGGACACCTTCCTTTACACGCACATGAACTTTAACCACTTGCCGACCGCCAACCGCAGGTTGATGGCGACAAGGTGGCTCTATATCGCAAACCGCCGCCATGCGAGATCGAGCACTCGGAGCGCGCGCCGCCAGAGGCGCGCTTGCGCGCTCACTGTGTCCGAGGGGGGCCAGGGAGCAGGTAGGGTTAACATGATCTCCGCCGGCTACCCGCGATGCCACCCCCCCCCCCCCCCGCAGTGAAAGAACGGAGATCCGTGCATGTAAAGACGGATCTCCTTTCTGTGAGAGGGGGAAGGGCTGTGATGACAGCCTTCCTCTACATCAGGGATATGCAATTAGCGGACCTCCAGCTGTTGCAGAACTACAAGTCCCATGAGGCATAGCAAGGCTCTTACAGCCACAGGCATGACACCCAGAGGCAGAGGCATGATGGGATTTGTAGTTTTGCAACATCTCGAGGTCAGGGCCGGCTCTACCACTAGGCGAAGTAGGCGGCCGCCTAGGGCGCACTGACGCCCAGGGCGCCAAGCCCCTGTCCATATACTAACCCAGCCTGTCCATATACCTGCAGACCATGACTGGCAAGATGGTGCTGCCATTATTTGACTTTAGGCTGGGTCCAGAGGCACAGGTGCGGGCTTGTGGACCACGGCTAAAGAAATAGGTAGAGAGGCGTTGTGAAAATCTCCACCTCCGCCACCTCCATCGTATACATGGACAGGGCAAAGGGGGTGGGGTCAGGAGCGGAGCCAAAGGGGGCCGCAAAATGAGGTTTCGCCTAGGGTGTCAAAAATCCTTGCACCAGCCCTGCTCGAGGTCCGCTAATTGCTTATCCCTGCTCTACATGGAAGCTGTGATCACTCCCCTTCCCCTGCCAGTCAAACACAAATACAGTTAGAACACGCCCAGGGAACGCAGTTAACCCTTAGAGCGCCCCCCTGCAGGTTAACTCCTTCACTGCCAATGGCATTTACACAGTAATCAGTGCATTTTTATAGCACTGATCGTTGTATAATTGCCAATGGTCCCAAAAAAGTGTCAAAATGGTCCGACATGTCCGCTGCAATATCGCAGTACCGCTAAAAATCACAGATCACCGCCATTACTATTAAAAAATTAAAAAAAAATAAAAACCCCAGAAATTAATTCTCATCATCCGTAAACGCAGCAACTTTTGCGCAAACCAATCAATAAACGCCGATTGCGATTTTTTTTTATCACAAATATGAGGAAGAATATAAATCGGCCAAAACCGTTGAAAAAAAAATGTTTTTTTATATTTTTTTTTTTTGGATTTGGATTTTAGCAAAAAGTAAGAAATTTGGGGTTTTTTTGCAAAATTGTCGCTTTTCTTTTGTTTATAGCGGCGTTCAGAAATGACGCAGAGGCGCTCAAATACCACCAAAAGAAAGCTCTATTTGTGGGAAAAAAAGGACGCAAATTTTGTTTGGGTACAACGTCGCACGACCACGCAATTGTCAGTTAAAACGACGCAGTGCCGAATCGCAAAAAGTGCTCTGGTCCTAAAGTGGGAAATCCTTCCGGGGCTGAAGTGGTTAATGGCATCCCAGTCTAAGGCCCCATTCACACCTGAGCATTTTGTAGCTTGAAGCCTGAAGCTACAAAACGCTGGAGGGGGAAAAAAATCAATGATTCTCTATGGAGATGGTTCACATCTCCACTCCAAAACGCCTGAAGCTCAGACAAGTTCCAGAGGCATTTTTTGTTGCACGAATCGGGCATATTTGGGCATTTCGGGAACATCAGTATTGCCATAGATATGGAAAAGCGTCATTGGCACGCATTAGCGCGACTTGCGCTTCTTTGGGCGTTTGCAAACGCGTGACAAAAAGCTTGAGAAACGCCAAAAAACACTGCGTTCAGATGTGAATGCAGCCTTAGTCCGTAGGGTTCAATACTGAGTTGGCCCACCCTTTGCAGCTATAACAGCTTCAACTCTTCTGGGAAGGCTGTCCACAAGGTTTAGGAGTGTCTAAGGGAATGTTTGACCATTCTTCCAGAAGTGTATTTGTGGGGTCAGGCACTGATGTTGGAAGAGAAGGCCTGGCTTGCAGTTTCCACTCTAATTGATCCAAATTGTGTTCTATTGGGTTGAGGTCAGGACTCTGTGCAGGCCAATCAAGTTCCTCCACCCCAAACTTTCTCATCCATGTCTTTATGGACCTTGCTTTGAGTCATGTTAGAACAGGAAGGGGCCATCCCCAAACTGTTCCCACAAAGTTGGGAGCATGAAATTGTCCAAAATGTCTTGGCATGCTGACACCTTAATAGATACCACCACTGGAACTAAAGGGCCAAGCCCAACCCCTGAAAAGCAACCCCACACCATAATCCCCCTTCCATCAAATGATCTGGACCAGTGCACAAAGCAAGGTCCATAAAGACATGGATGAGCGAGTTTGGGGTGGAGGAACTTGACTGGCCTGACCTCAACCCAATAGAACACCTTTTGGATGAATTAGAGCGGAGACTGTGAGCCAGGCCTTCTCATCTATACTTACTTAGTTACATAGTAGGTAAAGTTGAAAAAAGACAATGGTGCATCCAGTCCAACCTGTGTAGGGTTACGTGTGTCAGTGTCTATTATACTTTCCTATATCCCTGTATGCTCTGTTTTATTTAAGATATACATCTAAGAGTCTGATAAACGTATCCATACTCCCCGCAGCCACCACCAATTGAGGTAGGGAGTTCCACATCCTTGACAGCGAGTCCCCTGCGCAGTTTAAGGTTAAACCGCTTCTCCTCCAGTCCTGACCTCACAAATGCGCTTCTGGAAGAATGGTCAAACATTCCCATAGACACTTCTAAACCTTGTGGACAGCCTTCCCAGAAGAGTTGAAGCTGTTGTAGCTGCAAAGGGTGGGCCAACTCAGTATTGAACCCTACAGACTAAGACTGGGATGCCATTAAAGTTCATGGACGTGTAAAGGCAGGCGTCCCAATACTTTTGACAATATAGTTCTTTTTTTTAACAATTAGAATGTTTCAACGGAATCATGTTGGACTTTTGTTTATAGTGTAATGGTTGCTAGCCATACATGGGGTATTCTTTGGTTTGATTTCACTATTCATATCTATGAAGCGTTGAATCTGACATTCAGCGAGCGTTCACTGCCCGGTGAATCTTCCAGGTCCATGTGTTTTAAATGACAGTGGTTGATTCTCCACCAAGGAATATTTGATGAAAGTCCCATTCCCTGCTTTATAAAATAAGACTCGTGTGCTGTGAACATTTACTGAGAAAATAATTTGTGGCCTGAACTTTGAGAAGCGTGCTGTGCGTCGCGGAGGGCAGATGCTCCCCAGCTGGTGTGCTTTTAATGATAACATCAGAAAACCAACACGGAGGCTAATGAAGGGTAGTCCTGTGCTTCTGTCCTACCTCTTGGGGAGCCGGGCTACAACTCATTATTCTGCCCAGTGGATGGTGATTGACTTCTTGGTTTCCTAAGAGATTCTGCAGCTGCCGAGTTGGCTCTGCCCTAGAAATCAACCTGTGCCCCCCTCTGTCCTGGCCACCGCTTTTACTTATCTAGGCCCATTTATTTCTTGCCGATGGATAATGATAAGAGCCGGTATTTTTTTCTTTTCTTTGCATTTTATGTGAACGAAGATAAGCAAGAAAAATAAATTTTTTGTGCCCTTTGTTGCTGCTGATCTCCTGCAACCGCTTCCTCCCTACATGCACTCCAATGGTGGCTGCATGGCATCTCCTAGGCTAGCTTCACACAGGGTCAGGAAGGAGCACAAAATCTCATGCTTTCCTAATATGGACAGTAGGGCTGCAACTAACGATTATTTTCATAATCGATTAGTTGGCCGATTATTGTTTCGATTAATCGGATAATAACCTTAAAAAAAATGGTGTATAATTTAGTTAATAGGAAAAGTTTTTTTTTAAAAAAGGCAATTTTCTCTTACATATATCTATGCAGTGGTGAATATAAATCTGGTAAATATCATCAGACTCAGAGATCACATTTTTTATTAAAAAAAAAAATAAAAAATTAAAGACTGTTTTGCAGTTTTTTTCAGACAGAACTGTAATGTATTATATGCTGGCTATACAAAAACAAGGTATTCTTTAAAAAAAAAAAAAAAACATTTTTCTCATAGATATGATCATTTTATATATAATGCACATTAGTGGTAAAAGTTGACTTTAAATGTAATTGTAATTCCTTATATTACCTCCATTCTATCAGCCTCCACCTTCTCTGGGTTCAGATGCTGATCTTACCTGAGTCTTTAAAGCATATATTTTTTTTAAGCAACAAACATGCTATACTTACCTGCTCTGTAGTTGTTTTGCACAGAGCAGCCTTAATTCTCCTCTTCTGGGGTCCCCCACCGACACTTCTGGCTTCTCCTGCCTTCAGAGTGCCCCAATAGCAAGCTGCAAAGTATAGTATAGAAAGACCCTATAGCAGTGGCGGCTGGTGAAGTTTTTGGATGGGGGGCACCAGGCCCCGCCCTTCCCTTTGACCCCTCCTACTTTTAATAAGCCCCACCCCTTATATAATCCACCCACTCCGTCCCCTGTATTCCACATATTGTATCAGGGGTATACAGCTCAGCATCACAGGACACAGTATACAGCTCAGCATCACAGGGCACAGTATACAGCTCAGCATCACAGGGCACAGTATACAGCTCAGCATCACAGGGCACAATATACAGCTCAGCATCACAGGACACAGTATACAGCTCAGCATTACAGGGCACAGTATACAGCTCAGCATCACAGGGCACAGTATACAGCTCAGCATCACAGGACACAGTATACAGCTCAGCATCACAGGACACAGTATACAGCTCAGCATCACAGGACACAGTATACAGTGAAACAGGTGGGGGCAGTTTGCAGCCAGTGACACAGGTGGGGGCAGTTATGCAGCCAGTGACACAGGAGGGGCAGTTTGTAGCCAGTGACACAGGAGGGGCACTTTGCAGCCAGTGACACAGGTGGGGGCAGTTTGCAGCCAGTGACACAGGTGGGGGCAGTTTGCAGCCAGTGACACAGGTGGGGGCAGTTTGCAGCC
>BLSH010496824.1:1090735-1136204 GCA_018402905.1 Glandirana rugosa
AGGTTCCCCACCGAAACAAGGAGGAGGTAAGTCTCACCTCTGTGGGATTCTGTTCTTCAAACAATGATCGGTCTAGTGTTTTTTGTATTTCCTTTATTACAGATTTTTTTTTCTTTGCTTAGGTGGTGTATATTCCTAACCGTTTAATATAATGTAAAACGAGAACCAAAATTATGGAGAGAAAAAAGTCCGACCCTTCCCCTCCCAATCGTGTTCCTCGATTAGTCAACCGAATACCATGAATACAAAATCGTTCCTTGGACGAATTATGTGGTGGATTCGTTTCTTTTTTTTTAGACATTATTTCCTTTATGTTTTTTGTGATCTGGCTAGTAACAAACTTCTTGTCTTAGGGTGTCTCCACTCTGAATGGAGGAGGAACAAAGCCACCCCTTGGAAGCAGCTTTGCCCATCTGGGGAGAGTGTAGCGTTAGTCAAGTCTAAATTGGCTAGCACACTTTTTAAGAAGCATTTTTAGCTTTTGGGATAAAGGTTTTACACATATGAATAAAAGCTGACCGTTGTAAGCACCCCTGTCAGTGTTAAATGGTTTGGTTCAACCCCCTAAATGCCACCTTCACTAGACAGCTTAGGCTACTAAAGGTAGTTGGTCTTTTATATGATGGATACTCAACCCAGGTAGCTGAAAAGGTTACACTTGAAGTGCCCCCCCCCCCCCCAAAATTTGTCCGAACTGCAAGAGTTCAATACTCATTTTGACAATTCTAAAAGAATAAGGTGGGATACTTATAGTGTTACTAAACCCATAGCAGTAAAATAAGTCTGTATATGCAGTAAAGCATGCTTGTTATACTCATTGTGGCACCTAAGGGGTTAATCCTCTGCATTGTGTAAAAAGGCTGTTTGATCCTGTCTTCTCTGATCCTCCCCTTCTTCCACTGTTCCCAGTCCATCTCCTGACAGAACAGAGCCTTGGAGTCACTCTGCACATGCTCAGTTTGGTGTGTATTGCTAAAGAGTTGTTTTCTTTCTTGGGACAGTGCATGTGATCAGCACTGTCTAGGCCATGGGTGCACAAACTGTGGCCCTCTAGCTGTTGTGGAACTACAAGTCCCATTATGCATTGCAAGGCTGACAGTTATCCCAAAGACTCCCAAAGACAGAGGCATGTTGGGACTTGTAGTTTCGCAAAAACAGCTGGAGGGCCACAGGTTGAGCACCCATGGTCTAGGCCAGGGGTAGGCAACCTCGGCCCTATAGCTGTGGTGAAACTACAAGTCCCATGAGACATTTCAAGACCCTGACAATCGCAGGCATGACTCCTAGAGACAGAGGCATGATGGGATTTGTAGTTTCACCACAGCCGAGGTTGCCTACCCCCGGTCTAGGAAGAGGGTCAGGGGTCCTGCAGCCTCATAGGAAAGTCAGAGGAGAATGAAAACTACAAGCTTTAACCAGACACTCATAGAAGTCACAAAACTGCTATATACTGCTGATGAGAAAAGGTATTTAGCAGTTTATATTTACTAAAATAATTGCATTTCCATGTTGTGTACTGTGGGAGACCAGATATAGTGAATGTAGGCTCCTGTGTTTAGTAACACGTACTTATTCCTGGCTCCCCCAGTCTCCCAAAGCCACACCCCTCTGTTGCTCTACCGATCGCAGCTGTCTGTCTTCACAATATACAACGTAGGACCAGCAGTCCTATAGACTGTGTATGGAGACCAAGGGCCTGTCTACATCCTAGCAGCATCGGAGTGTTGGTGGAACAAGGAATAAGGTATTAGGCTTATTCTTGCCCCTAGACAAAATAAACATTTACACTTGCAGTGCAAAGTGGTGGTAGTGGTGGTGATAGTAGTGGTGGTGATAGTAGTGGTGGTGGTAGTGGTGGTGGTGGTGGTAGTGGTGGTGGTGGTGGTAGTGGTGGTGATAGTGGTGGTGGTGGTGGTAGTGGTGGTGATAGTGGTGGTAGTGGTGGTGATAGTGGTGGTGGTAGTGGTGGTGGTAGTGGTGGTGGTGATGGTAGTAGTGGTGGTGATAGTGGTGGTGATAGTGGTGGTGGTAGTGGTGGTGGTGATGGTAGTGGTGGTGGTGGTGGTAGTGGTGGTGGTAGTGGTGGTGGTGATAGTGGTGGTGGTAGTGGTGGTGGTGGTGGTGGTGGTAGTGGTGGTGGTGGTAGTGGTGATGGTGGTGGTGGTAGTGGTGGTGGTGGTAGTGCTAGTGGTGGTGGTGGTAGTGGCGGTGGTGGTGGTAGTGGTGATGGTGGTGGTGGTGGTGGTAGTGGTAGCGGTGGTGGTGGTGGTGATGGTGGTGGTAGTGGTGGTGGTGGTGGTGGTGGTGGTAGTGGTAGTGGTGGTGGTGGTGGTAGTAGTGGTGGTGATAGTGGTGGTAGTGGTGGTGGTAGTGGTGGTGGTGGTGGTAGTGGCGGTGGTGGTGGTAGTGGTGGGGGGGGGGGGTGTAACTGCAAGAGAAAATTTTACACTAATCCAAAGTTCAACTTTAAGAATTAGCACAAATGCAATGCTTTGCATGTTTACCCTTCTGATGGATTGCAAGGTAAATGCTCACCCAGTAAATGCTTCATAGAGATTCCACTTAAAATGACTCCAAAATGTGCATTCAGCTGAATTTATTCATCATTCTGTGAATTTATGTATGTACCGTGTCTGCCAAAATACAGCATACAGAAATGTAAAAATGCAGCTGAGTACAACACACATGTTCACGCAAACAGATCTATGAACATCGGCGAGGAATATTTCCGTTGCAGTTTCCATGCATCGTTTAACTGCATTTATTTCTTCAACTCTACCTGATCATAATGGAATTGAATGTTAACATCCAGTATGAAATTTTACCACCACTGCAACGGACTGTCGGGTTAACACGGAACATTCCATTATAGTTTTATGGTCCATTAATGAAAATTTCAATTTTGTGGTTTAGTGGTCCTTTAAGGCCTAAGTTAATGTATCCAGCCATTCCTGTGACATTTAGAAGATCTGAGACCATTTTGATGGACACAGCTTGTAATCTGTGCAAAAAAATCCAACAAATAATAGAATAATAAAAAAAAGTGAAAGGTGGTTTTAGATTTCGTAAATCATTGGTTACTTACTCAGAGTTGTCAACAATGCAAATTTATTATTCTTCTGCAAACAACATAAGTGGAGGAGACAAAATATGATTCTGATGACAGGGTATAATTTAGCTTCTGGCAGGAATATTGGGATTGTCAAGCAAATTTTCTTTTGTTATAAAGCATTTATTTTACTGTTTACATGATATATCAGACATTTAGAATTAGGTATGCAAGGACTGACTGCTTGATGCCCAACTCCTAGTTCTAGAGACAACTACAGCTTATATACTGTATGGCACAACAGTTTGGAAAAAGGCCCCTTTCTGCTCCAGTGTGACTATTGCCCTGTGTGAAAAGCCAGCTCCATAAAGACATGGTTTAATGAGCTTGGTGTGGAGGAACTTGAGTGTCCTGACCTCAACCCTAATGAACACCTTTGGGATCAATTGGAGCCTTGATTGCAAGTCAGGTCTTCCCAACCAACATTAGCCCCTGACCTCACAAATGGCTGAATTGGCACCAATTCCAACAGGCACACTCCAAAATCATGTGGAAAGCCTTACCGGAAGAATAAAAGCTGTTATAGCCCCAAAGATGTGCATTTGGGGGGCTGCTCTATATTAATGGCCATGTTTTGTGGATGTCTAACACCCTTATATAGGTGTAATGGTCAGATGACCACAAACTTGGCCTTAGTACTCCTTAAAGTCTAATGCTAATCCAAATATTTTTTTTAGTTTTGGATGGCATACATCACCCTGAACACCACAACAGTGCTGACATGTAAATCACATGGCTTTGTTTATAAGCAAATGGTTAGGGTTGGGGTGAGTGGTGAGGTTGGCTTAAATCAACATAGCCATCACTAATGGGACAAGTGAATCCATCTTGCTTCCATTCTAAAACATTTTTGCAAATCTTGCTCAAAGTCAATTCTGATCATCCATTGGGCTAATAAGTGCGCTATTGTCAAACAAATGAAAGCTGAGCACTTCCATATGGGACATGGACAAATGCCAAAATTGAATAAATGAATAAAAAGTATGAAAAAATATTTCTGTACACAGCTCTCCCTAACAGATCCAACACACACTGACAATATGGGTGCTAAATAATATTCGCTATTGTCTTCCTGACTGTCATGAAACCACAGTAAACATGCATGTCTTGTCTGCTGTCTACCTTGCTGCATGTGTCCAGTTAGAGGCCTCCCTCACCTGTGTGCTTTAGTAGCCCTCCTCAGCTGGGCTCCACCCCAGGCCCTAATTAGGAACATTATATATAACCTGACAGTGCAAGCCTGCTATGCCGATCAATGGTGTGTGTTTGGCTTCATGTGTGGTTGTTCCTGTTATATGCTCTGTGTCTATTTCCGGTTATCGACCTTTGGCTTGTTCAGACTATCCCTGCCTGCCTTATACTCCGATCTTTGGCTTGTTCTCTGTTTATCCCTGCATTCATGATACCCCGATCTTCGGCTTGTTCTCTGTTTTTCCTGTCTGCTAGTGGCCCTGACCCTTTGCTAGGCCACTGACTATCCTTTGGTGTTCCTGACCTGCTGCTTCCTCTCTTCTACCTGTAGCCAGCCGAGATTGAGCTAGGGGACCTCAGGGGCCACAACCTGGATCCAGTTGCAGCCAAATCCATCCTCACCACCAGAGGCTCTGGCGAATACATATTGGCTCTTAGACTCCACACCCTGGGGAAACCGATGCACTAATTCCCTGTGTTCCAGTGTCCGTGCTCCAAGGCCGCCTCTTCCCGTACCAGCTGGAACTCATTAGCAGCAGTGAGCTATACATCCACAAACTTAGCGGTGCGCTACGCAACCCTCGGTGCGATTCGCACCCCAGCAGTGCGCACCTGTCATTACACTGACTCTCCTCTCGGCCTAGGACTTCTGGCCAATCGGGCCTCAGGACCCACTTCCTGGGATTGCCTTCCTGTCCGTCTCCCGGGGCCTTAGTCTGCCCCTCCCCCCCAAAATATTGAGCACCAGCTGCCACTGAGTTATTCATTCCTTCAATTTATTGGCTCTTGTGACTCAGCTGCCCAGAGACAAAGGCTATTCACTGCATTAATGGTTGTTCCTTATTTTTGGCAAGTAAAGATTTCTGCCAATATTTAGTGATTTGCAAACTTTGTAAATTCTTGGTATTCACTGTGAATGCAGACCTCATCCCTGTTGGTCTCCATATCAGTGTTAATATGGTGATCATGTGGCTTTATTAAAAAACAAAGCCAAGTGATTTTTTTTTTTAAAGCTTACTTCACTTTAGCACTCTGCATGGTGTAGTTAAAGGTTAATTCTTATCAAATTCTGTCGAGAACATAATTGGTATTGCCTCTGCAAAAGCAAGATTAGTAAAATAACTCATTACTAGTTATCAGGTTCAGAACAGGGTTTAGCACAGTCGCCATCTTACTTTTCGCACATTGGCTCTTATAGTAAGCTGTTCAGATTTTTGTTACTTCCCAATGTGATAATTACATTTCAGCTTTTGATTTAAAGTTGTTCACACCTGTTAGTTGGGAAATATAGGCTCATAGGCAATTAATAAAGTATTTGTCAAAACGCGTTGGCCGCTCTGATCGCTTTGCGTGTAAATTCAAACATATGGAAAGGAAGCTCAGATGGTTCCTGGGAGAGACCCATACTGCTCTGAAACACTTTGTTTAGTATGATTATTCCAATTACAAGTATGTCCATGTTTGCTTTCTACAACTGCCAAGGGTTTAATAATAGTCTCCGCTGCCTGCAAATATATGCGAGACCCTTCTGCCGCCACTCCTCCCAGTAGAGAAGCGCGTCACCAAAGTGATAAGAATACTTGATTGACTTCATGAAAAGAGCTTTCCGTCTAACGCCTTAGCTACTTTTCTATGATGGATGTGTACAGTTTATGAAGCAGACCTCATTTGAAGGCAGCACGAGGAAACTTGACTCCGCGGCCTGCATTCTGATGAAGCCCCAAGACTTTTTATTATGGGTTACATTCATTCATTAGACGAAAGAACATGCAACAGGGAGGACTCAGAAACTGCCTGCTAATCTTTCTTGCCTTGGAACATAACTGGATTTTTCCTTGGAGAGGCAGGACTCTAACTGAACCATTGTTCTCTGTTAATTTGGAAATTTGTATTACTTGCAGAGTAGCAAAAGTGTGTGAGATCCCTTACATGCTCGGAAAAGGGAAAGAGAAAGGATATGAATGTCAAACTATAATGAAGGTTTTTGTTTTTTTTTACTTTTGTAGTACTGGGTTGTTGTAAGAAAGTGGGGAAGAAAGAAGAATTGGAAGGAGGAAAGGAAGAAAGAGTGGACAGTAGGAAAGGAAGCACAGCAGCAAAAGTGAAATTCCTCACAAGTGGAAAGTGGCAAAGAAATAAAAAGAATGTCAAAGAGGAGAGGAGGCAGAATAGCACAGTGTTTGAGGTTTCTTGCATTCTTAGGAAAATGAGAAAGACGTAAAAAAATGTCAAAGAGGGAGAGAGAGACAGAAGAAGGAAGGACGGAAGGAAAGGAAAGGAGGGAAGGAAGAAGAAAAAATGAGAGGGAGGAAGGAAGGATGGGGGGCCATGGATGGAAGAAGGTGGGAGGAAAGAAGATGTAGAAAAGGAGAGAGGAAGGAAGGCGAGGGAGCCAGGAAGGGGGAATGAAGGAAGAAGAAAAAAAGGAGGGAGGAAGGAAGGAAGAAGAATGAAAAAGGAGGAAGGAAGGAAGGAAGCTCAGGAAGAGGAAGGTCCCTCAAAATGCGTTCTGTGACCATGGACTCTAGGTGGACATCACCATTCATCATCTACTGACACCGGGAACAAGGAAGCCACGCACTACATATGCTTACTGAGCTGTGCAGCTGCACCCTATTAGGACTCCACCACAGGCTTACACTCTCCCATGGACTTCCATTTATATATGTGATATATGTGTGACTTTTATACTTTTGTAAGTATTCATTTTTAACTTTAATTTGTAATGAAACCATCTTGGAACTTACTATATCAGAGTGATCATGCTGTCTCCCTCCCTTCCCCTCTCTAGGAAGGAAGGGCGGACACAGAACCAGGGAGGGGGAAGGAAGGAATGAATGAAGAAAAGGAGGAAGAAGGAAGGGGGAGGAAGGAATGAAGGACAGGGGGCCAGGGAATGGGAAGGAAAAAGAAAAAAGGAGGGAGAGAGGAAGGAAGGAAGGAGAAGAATTGGATATGAAGAAGAAAAGGAGGGAGAGAAGAAGGAAGGAAGGGAGGAAGGACAGGGAACCAGGGAGGGGGGAAGGGAGGGGAAGGAAGGGGAAGTAAGGAATAATTAAAAAACTAAGTGGGAAGAAAGGAAGGAAAGGAAGGGGGAGGAAGGCAGAAGAAGAAAAGTAGGAAGGAAGGAAGGAGTAGAAAGGGGCATGAAGCAAGAAGAAAAGAATGGAGGGAGGAAGGACAGAGGACCAGGGAGGGAGGAAGGAAGGAAGAAGAAAAAATGGAGGTGGGAAGAAAGGAAGGAAAGGAGGGAGAAGGAAGGGGGAGGAAGGAAGAAAAAGAAAAGGAGGAAGGAAACAAGGAAGGAGAAGAAAGGGGTATGAAGGAAGAAGAAAAGGAGGGAGGGAGGAAGGAAGGACAGCGGACCAGGGAGGGAGGAAGGAAGGGGAAGGAAGGAAGAAGAAAAAAAGGAGGTGGGAAGAAAGGAAGGAAAGGAAGGAGAAGGAAGGGGAAGGAAGGAAAAAGAGGAAAGGAGAAAGGAAGAAAGGAAAATATGCTTTCTAAAATACTGTGATAATTATTTGGTTTTACTATGAAATTGCAAACCTTTTATCATATTTTTCAACGTTTTTTTTCACATTTTTCCATTTTCAACATTTGTAAAGTACTGAAAATAAAATAAATGTTGCGTCATTTTTTTTTTTTGGAATTCTTTTTGAATTCTTTCTCTAAATGTCCACTGTGAAGAAAGTGTTTACCGGGGGGAACCAAGCAGTAACATAGCAACACGTACAAAGTACAGTAAGGCCGCTGCTACATACCAACATTCGCAGCCATCACGCCTTCAGAGTGACACCCACAGAACAAAACAATCTCCAGAACAAACATTGACACTTGCAGGAAACAGGAACCTCTCTCATATTCTTGTTTGCCTACTTGGTTTTTGTCACAGACAGTTAAATGACAAGTCTCACAATACCAAAGGCAAACACTGCAGTACAAGGCGAAATGAAAAGCATAAAATGGGATTTAAATCCATTGTCAATGGAGAAAGCTGTACTGGGTACAGCTGTGAATCTTGAAAATTGCAAATAAACAATGGAAAGGCTCCGTACCTGGGTGACCAGTGGATATCAAGAACAAATTCTGACAGATTTACTGGTACAGGATTTTTGTTTGTTTTATATAAAACACATACAATGCTACACAGCAGACAAGTGATGAATGGTGATGACTGAGGATAGAATTTGAAACCCATTTCTATGGCAGAGTTTGGTGTGGGGATGAAGCTATGTGTGGAAGCCTTTGCAGCAAACCAGTGCTAGGGCTGCTTTAGCAAAAAAAAAAAAATCTGTGGAACAAGACCACACCACCGGTTCAAGAACCAAGGAGGTCATAGGTCGTGTGAGCACCACTTGGAAGAGGATTGTAAGGGAAGTGGAGGGATTTTTTTTTTAATAAGAATACAAAGGCTGAGCAGAGAGTGGAAGGAAAATGGATTTGGCATGAAGGTTAGAGCTGGGCTTTACCATCAATTGATGGTAAAGCCCACAAAAGAGAGATTTTCAGAGGAAAGCAATTTATTCACAGAGGCCACAGATGGTCAATATGACCATTTTCAATCTTGTGTCCCAATCACTCTTCTTCAGCCTCCCGCAACTCATTGTCATACACCCTCACCTCACCACTTCAGCCCCGGAAGGATTTCCCATGTTAGGACCAGAGCACTTTTTGCGATTCTGCACTGCATCGCTTTAACTGACAATTGTGCGGTTGTGCGACATTGTACCCAAACAAAATTTGCGTCCTTTTTTTCCCACAAATAGAGCTTTCTTTTGGTGGTATTTGACCACCTCTGCAGTTTTTATTTTTGCACTATAAACACTTACACTTACTTTTTGCTAAAATACAAATCCAAAAAAAAAAAATTATAAAAAAACAAATTTATTTATCGGTTTTGGCCGATTTATTTTCTTCCCCATATTTATGGTAAAAAAAAACACGCAATTTGCGTTTATTGATTGATTTGCGCAAAAGTTGCCACGTTTACAAACCATGCGAATTAATTTCTGACGTTTTTACAATGTATTTTTTTTTTACTAGTAATGGCGGCGATCTGCGATTTTTATCAGGACTGTGATATTGGGGCGGACATGTCGGACATTTTTGACACTTTTTTGGGACCAATGACATTTATACAGCGATCAGAAATGTAAATATCCACTGATTACTGTATAAATGTCATTGGCAGTGAAGGGGTTAACCTGCAGGGGGAGATCTAGGGGTTAACTGTGTTCCCTAGGGGTGTTCTAACTGTGAGGGGGCTGGGCTACCATGGGCACAAGAGATCTAACTGATTCCAGTGACAGGGATCAGTAGATCTTTTAAATGCCCACTGACAGAGCGGGAAACCGCCGTGTTTACATTGGTGGTTCCCCGTTCTTTCTCTCTGCCAGGTCATCACGGCTCGCCAGCGGACATTGGATCCCCCCGAGCCACAGGCACACTCCTGCATAGTGCGGCGAGCCCAAGAGTGCGATGGCGGTGGCACGCCCCCGCCTGCCAGCTGCGCAAGACGGCAGATCGTGAGACGATGCCACTCTGCAGCAGTAAATATACGATACGCAGTCGGGAACCGGTTAAAACGACCTGTAAGCCCAGGACTGACTCATATCTTTGCCATAAAGCACAGTGTTATGATTTGACCTATTACAACAATCAGTTCTAGATGTTTTCAGTGTGGCTTTCACTCCTCTAAGCCCGTGGGTGCTTTGTACTATTTTCCCGCAGTTATTTTTTTGCCAGAATAACCTCAGAGGGCCTCTATCAGGCTGTGCCCTCCCATTCATGAAATCCTGATAAAAGCTTTTCCCAAGATAATGCACATGGATGAACTGAGACAGCTAAACCCAGCATTTTCTCCTGATGATATGCACAGCCCGGTAACCCTGCCTGCAACACAGCTCTGACAGATTGACCATTACTTTCTCTACACCAGACTTTTTTTTATCTCTGTGAGGACCGGAAGATAAGCACTAACTGCATACACAAACATCCAAACCACTCACCACAACAAAACCACTTCCATTGCCAAATTAATTTGTGATCTTTTGAAAATGGCCTCTATTTCAGTTCGAGAATAGGTCTAGACCATCTGTCCATACTCACATTTCCAATAGCTTTCTTTTCAAGTTGAAATGCATAAAGCGTTACTGCTGGTTTCCTAAATAGCGTTAAAGTTTAACTATCTCGAGATAGTCTGTCAAGTCCCAAGACAGGCTGGACTCAAATTTTACAAGCACCAGACTTGCCAAAAAGGGTTTCTACAAAGTTTTCTCAAGGTAGACAATGGCCTCAATGGGGCCATGTTTTTGTGGACATGGAACCTCATTACCAAGTGTCCTTGCTCCCATGAAAAAGACTTTTGGGGATTTCCTACTGAAAATATTCTGGATCACCATTTGCCAATTTGTTTCTGGAAACTGCAAAATTGTCTAATGGGGGGCCATTTTTCAGCACAAAAACAGGTCTAGAATAGTTACTGTAAACTTCGGAAACCATTAACAGCTTTTATAAAAACACCAAACACCACTCTTATGTGCCAAAATGGTGATGGTGATGGTGACATTTCAGGGTGATGCTAATTCTTAGTTTGGTTTCTCCTTACTCCTTACTGCACTTTATTACCTGAACCCAGTAATGCTCCGGTAAACTTCATTCTCAAGGCTTATTCAAAGACATGAGCCAAACTTCATCTGAAAAACATGCCAAGCGTAGATACAGAGAAGAATACTAAAGGACCACCATAGCATCTAATTCTATGAATTCTTTTTTTTTTTTTATTTCGCATGCCTTTTTATTTTTCACCACATTTACATGCAGACCAAGCTATCCAGCAAAAACGTTGGGACAAACCCTATGTACCTCTATTTTAAGGAACAAAAAGTCTGCACTCTGTTCAATCTCCGTTTCAGAATTTTATTGATTCAACTAGACATGAACATTACTAGAATCAGCCCAACCGAAGCATGGCAGTTCTGCTGTTCTTAGGGAGGTCCACCCTTGTCTGAACCAAGCTTAATTGGAATGTAGACCTTTTGTTCCTTTTGATAGTGCCCAAGGAACGCTCTTGGCCATACACCCACCTCCTTGTATGTCACTGGATGGGTCCTATTGTGCCTTCCAAGATAAGACCCTAGTTTTAGTCACACGCATAGCTGAAATATACACTTCAAATACACTGATTCTGAAATATTTATCTGAAACTACAATAAATAAAAGAGATTGTGTGCAATAAAGCCTTACACACGATGTGAGGGAGTTAGTTATGACCCATGCTGAGGTTTTTTTTGCTGTGACAGTGTGTAAACGCCAACAGTTATTACCCAACTTAAATCCGCAATGCTGTTAATAAGGCAATAACTTAGAATATCTTACCAAGTAATATATAGGCACATTTTCGAAAATGATCCCCTTGAGATTGCAAGGCAAGATTATTTTTTTTTATATTTCACTTGCTGAAATGCACGTAGCCTCCATCTTTCAAACCCGTAAAAATGAAGGCAACACTACCAGCAAATAGCAAAAGAACAGAACAAACAAAAAGTATTGTTATATCTATCATACTTAACCACAAAACCTCACTGGGTTGCAAAGTTAAAAAAAAAAACACTAAAGAAAATGCTTTATGCTGAAGTCTTAAAATGTATATAAGCCCACAAGCACACATTTAATATATTGCAGCTTACCAGCCATTAGATGTAGTGGCTGTATTGGCTTTTCTTCCCAGGTTTTTTCATCAGCTGATGAGTGTGCCAGTAACTTCCTGTCCTAGGGTGGCAATGCTCACTCATTGCACTTTATCTATGGAGGAACCATATTGTCACCCCAGGACATGAAGTGCATTAGAACCACAGAACATTTCCCCCTCTTCTTTTCTCCATAACATAGGAGGGAGGAGTTCAGTAGTTCACAGAGAGCTGGGAACAACAGATAGCAGTCAGCACAGGAGGTTACTAGCTCACAAGATTTCTGGCAGGATCAACAAGTATGTGTTGTCACGTATTGAACAGATATAACCAGGGCTTTTTTTCAGCGGTAACTTGAGGGAATGCAGTTCTGGCACCTCCAGCACTGAATGGGAAGGGATGCTGAGGTGTGCTTGAGGGTCTATTAATGCTGGCTGCTGGAGGATCTATTGTTGCTGGTGAGGGATATAGTGCTGAGGCAGGGGTCTATTCTTGTTAGCTGCTGGAGGGTCTATTGATGCTGGCCACTGGAGGATCTATGTTTGCTGGGGGGGGGGGGGGGTTCAATAGCTGTTGGGTGGAATCTACTTTTGAGGGAGTGGTCTATTGATGCTGGCTGCTGGAAGATCTTTTGTTGCTGGGGTAGGGGGGTCCAGTTGCTGCTGAGGGGAATCTACTGTTGAGGGAGTGGTCTATTGTTGTTGGCTGCTGGAGGGTCTGTTGATGCTGTCTGCTAGGAGAGCTATTGTTGCCGGTGGGGTCTACTAATGCTGGGGTGGCTCTATTGTTGCTTAGGGGTACTTTGTTGTGGGGGGTCTATTGTCACTGGGGAGAACTATTGTTGAAAGGCAGTGTTGTTGCTGGCTGCAGGGGATATATTTTTACAAATTACTTAGCACCGTAAAATGATACTTGGTGCTGTATTCTCTAAAAGGGGCTACTGGGAGGTGGATATCGGGAGGAATCAAGGGACAGAGCTCGGGGGTGGGTAGGGGGTGGCGACAAGGGGGGGGACTTGAAAGGGGAGGTTCCTGCACCTATTCTCTATAAAAAAAAACCTTGGATATAACAAAACACTTTAAGTTGTGTATTTACCAGGCTAAAAGGGAGCAAAATAGAGAGGGGGCTACACACACATTAATTTTCCTTTTGACCACTCCAACCTGCTAAAACTAAGCTGAGAAGTAGATAAAAAGCACTGTTCAATGTTATCAAGATAAAAAAGATGGCACAAAACCACAATAACGTTAATGCTTTACAGGGGCCGTCTTTGAAGAGTTTAAATCTTCAGAATATGAAAAATAACCACAAGAAAATGGCTTGAGGCATTAGACAGCAGCTGGACATTAGCAAATGGTCCCAGTGGTGAAACTATAATGGGAGCAGGTGTGCAGCCTGTATGCCAACAAAGCCATATGGGAACCAAGTTATCATTCTGCTGACACCAAGAGCAGAGAAGTACAGGTACATTATTACTTAACACCTGTGTTTATTGGTGGGCTAAGAAATCAAATACACTTTGTAGGTCCAAAGCTTTGGCTCTTTGACTACTGAGAAGTCTATGCATTCACTACCATAATGGTGGTAACCTCTCCTAAAAGATGAGACCCAATTAAGTCAGGCCTCATCTTTATTGAGATCCTGCACCATTAGATAATCCTAAATTATATCCTACCCCCTGTTCTTAACATTAGTACTAGATATAGATTTTACAAAACCAGTGTTTTTCAACCTTTTTATTTCAGTCCAGGCACCCTTTAAAATTCTGCAGGCACCCCATTTTCATATGTAATGAACTAAACTAATAGTTTTACATAATGCAGCAGCATCCACACACATAGGACAGCCAGCATTAGAGGTGATTTATTCTTACAAGCAATATAACGTTGCACACTGGTACTGACTAGTATTCCAGCGCTTCTCTCCATCACTCAGCTAACATGACCCCAGTGCTGACAGGGAGGGACAGGGGTGGAGCAAGTGAGGATGCTGTGCAGGCACCTAATGTCCTCCATATCAACCATTGATATCATTGGCTGTTATAATGCCAGCAACTGACCCGTACGGTGCCCAAGGCTATAAAGAAGTACAGCTTGTTTGGCTGTACTTCTCCTGTGGATCACAGGACTGCAATCCGTTCTGCGCTCCTGTGACCCATTTTCAGCAGACAGCGGGCTGACGTCACAGAGCCGGTCCAGACTCAGGCAAGATCGCGACAAAAAAGCCGGGATCCGCCCACATGCCTGGGCTGGCACCCAGCTCCGCCTCTCAGCGAGCACCGGAGAAGGTCAGTGAGGTGAGTCTTCAAGATTGTGAAAGTATGGCAAGAGCACTGGAGACCTACAGTTATGATTTAAGTGGATAAACAGCAACCAACATTTGAAAAGCTGTCAAGGTTAAACCATCAATAAAGTTTTATGACCTCTAATAAATGAGAGGGTGAGCAGGAATCTCTTTAGGTAGCTGATCTCTTAAAGGCCAGTGACTGTAACCTCCCAGCATTACACTAAATAGCAAGACAGGCCCACGCTCATATTCACCCTATCCAGTAAGGCCAATATTACATTAACACAAATTTAATATGCATAAAAAATTGCACATCTATTAATGAATTTCATGGCTCCCTTTTATTAGAGACCAAGGAGCCAGTGTCCTTATAATGCACAACAAATAACCACTTTTCTCTACTTTTTTATGATACCTTCAAAACACCTGTCTATGTTACTTTACCTGGAGAAGCTTCTGGTCACCTCCACTGAGTATGACAGCCTTAAGGGTAGATCAGGTGTTGCAATGATCAAATGAGCGATGTCATGCCAATGATAATGAATAAAAAAAAAGAAAAGACATCATGAACAATGCAACATTTCAAGGACACGTAAGATCTCTTTCACCGGGGCAGCAGAGGTCTATAAGTATTCTACTAAACATTCCAACTACAAAGAATCTGTAATTCTTTGGAACACTCTTTATTGTGTTCTTGTATGTTAGGGGTTCATATGCGTTTGTATGTTATGAGTGCACATGTTGGCGGGTAAGGCACTGATTTGTGCTGCTACTTTTATACTGTATAGTTAAAGTGATATTAAACCCTCAGTTTTTAAACACTTTCAGCAGCTAATTTAATCACTTTCTGAGCATGCAGCGTCTTCTTCTGTTATTCCTTACCTACGTCCCAGCTTAAGCTGGTGCTATGACCATTGCCCCAGGTTTCCTGTTTCAGTGGTTCCTTTATCTTGCAGAATCCTAAGGAGCCAACCTTTTATGCAGTGACTACAGTTGTCTCCATACACTTGTGTGCATCAATAGAAACACACAGCCCCCGGTCTAGGATGGCAAGGCACTTCCCTGCCCCCCCCCCTTCTCCTCTCCCTCCTGTCTCCAAACTAACAGACTGACTGAAGACTGCACTGTCCAGTGCTAGCGCTTTCCTGTGAAGACCAGAAGTTCAAGGAAGCAGCACTGAGAGAGCAGGTGTCAACAGCATTGAAAGTTGTAAACTGCAAGTGCTGGGGTGAAAATATTAACAGTTGAAATGGCATTATTCATGTTTTCGTATTAATGTTGTCTCATAATATCTAACAAAGTCTAGTTACCTTAGATGACTTCATGCTAAAGGAATGTCATTACAAACTGACCTTAAAAGCTCACGGAGCTCCAAGAAAGGTTGGCCAGGAGTTGGCCATTTCTTTACACACAAGTCCTAAAACTTGAAATATTCAGTCTCATATCAGAGCTTGCTATCATACATGCCACCCCATATGAAAAGCAGAAGGGACTCCATGGCGAAACAGCATCTTTAGTTAAGTACTCTTGTTATATTTTCTAACATTATTACATTTGTTATTAATATCTATTATCACTTAAATAAATGTTATACTAAGTATTTGTGTGATCTCTTTTTGCACATCTCGAATACAACATCAAAAGCCTAAATTATTACGTAACCGTGATAAAATAAGGTTGGGAAGGTTTATTTTGCTGTGCTCAATGTGTTAAATTAAAAATGATGAGGGTGTAATAATTTAGTCTTTGTCAAAAAAAATTCAACTGTGATAGAAGTTTTGGCAATGGCCATTCGCTCCACTCAAAATGATCCTGTAATCAGTGATCATCTGCTCCTGTCTAAATCACGTGTCAGACAGGGGTTAGAAGTAATACCACGAATTGTCCCTGAATGGATGTGGGATCCACAATACATTAGTGACCTTGTCCAGATGCGATTTATGAGCTTTTTGCAGCCATCTTATCGCAAAATTGAGCTTGGAAAGGAAAAGTACAATGCAAACACATTAGTAGTCAACTAGTGGAGTCGCAAACACTTACTTTCAAAATTGGGGCTCTCTCATGTTATCTTTTTTTCTCTTTTTCTCTCTCTCTCTACATTTTTTTTCCTATTTTGAATTCTATTCATTTCATAATTATGTTGACAGTACAGAATGATTTGCAACACAAAGCTACAAAAAATATGTTTTCCGCACATTCCCAGTCAATACAACACCCAGGTGACTTATAAATAAAAGATTCCCAAAATAATGTAATCTGATGCTAACATTTACAAACTGGATACCTGTACATTGCTTCTCATGTACAAAAATTACCTGCAATGCAATCAGCTGTCATGTGTGATTTGTCAGCTGCGCTGCAGGCGTGGAGTGTGCTGCCACGTAAAAATGGATTGATTCTTGCTTTTCCTAGAAAAAATGGCTGAGCCATCACACTTTCTGTATTTACTTGAAGGCTTCACTTAATCCCTAGCAGGTGATGAGATGTCATGGATTTATTGGGAATTGGATGGAGCGACACATGTGTCAGAACCGTGTATTTGATTAAAGTGGTTGTAAACTCAGGAAAAAATAAAAAACCCTGCAAAACAAAGGCATCACATACCAGCTCATTATGAAATACTTACCTTAGAACAAAGCTGTTGCAGCGGTCTCCGCACACCGCTGTGACAAACAACATGCTTCTTCTGGGTTGCTGGCTCTAGCGCTGTGATTGGCTGGAGCCGCGATGACATCACTCCAGAGCATGTGCGCGGGAGCCGCCAGTCATGGCACAGCTACTGAAAAAAAAAACCAGCACCCTCGGGCCGTTTCTTCAGTGTACGTGTGCCAATGACGTTGGCACGTGAGGATACAGTGAATATCTCCGAATAGGTTCAAGTTTAGGAGGTATTCAAGGTACCTCCGGTAAGCCTTATAGGCTTACCTGTAGGCAAAAGTGGTTGTACTGAGTATACAACCACTTTAACACTTTGGCTGCCAGCACTATCTAACGTATTCCATTGCTTCCTGTTGGGTATCAGCAAAGGGATATTCTTACATTATTTAAAGCAGGCCTTCCAAGAACATGCGTAGTCTGCCTACTGCTAAGTTCTCAGCCTCAAAAAAAATTGCATACCATGAGAAGGCAGTAATGTCACCGCCATATTTTAGAGTGCACTAGAAACTGGGGTGTAAGGTGAGTCAGGTTAAATCTTTTTTGGTTTAATTTTTTATTCAGGGAGTGAAGAACTAGGCATTAATTGGACTCTGTATTGCCATACAAGGCCTACTTTAAGCTGGCCACAGATATTAGAGCAGCTTTTCTCAAACTTTTCAACACAGAGGATCCCTTGAAATAACTTCCTGGTCTCATGGAACCCCTGCTAAAAATGACTATCTCTACAATTCATGATACATTGGTGTGATGGTCAGTGGGAAGAATGCTTCTTACACTTGTGGTCATTGGGAAGAATTTCCCCTTACAGATAGCTAAAAAGATCAGTGGTGTCAGTGGGAACTTATCTGAGAGGCAGAAATGTAAAAAAAGGGTTTAATATCACTTTAGTGATATTTCGTGTTCTCCAAAGTAATGATGGGAAACAAGAAGAGATTCTTTTATAATAACACATTTGATAGCAATACCATACGAATAGCACCAAGAGCTCTCGACTAGACAACTAACATGTCATCTCCCCATGTGATTATGGTTGTTAACAAAAGACTTGATACATATAGACAATAAGCACTTACATATATGCTCTGGTTATAGTATAAGCTTTTCTTGAAGGGACACCGACAAAAAACATTTTCAAACATGTTGAACATTTTGACACCAATGCATTAATTATTAACATCCTTCCACAGAGCCTTTTTTTTTGCTTATTGGGCAAACTGTTGACATTTATTATGAAAGGACAATGACAATCCTTGAAATCAGCTGGTACAGCTACCTTAGGTCATGGACCATGCCGAATGCATGAAAAATTGGCAAGTATTGCCAGATCATTAACACATATAAACTGCTGGAAGTAAGATTTTTACTAACATTGTAAAACCATCACTGATCCAAAAAAGTGGAAAGACTCTACTATGGGTAACTGGGCACCATTCTCCTAAACAATAGAATCAACATACATTTTAAAATAAAAGAGACAGCATCCAGGACAAAGGAACACTTTCTGAAACGGTAGAATTAAAAGAAAAGTTCAGGATTAAAAAAGAACAAGCATTCATACTCACCTGGTTGGATCCGATGCTGCATCTGTCCCCCGCCACCTCTCAAAGACCACTGATCGCTTGGTTCTCAGTCTTCAATGAGCAGAGAGCCAGCCGTCAGTCCAGGCATTTGGGTGGATCCTGACAATAAAGTCAGGGTCTCTATAGAGTCTAGATAGGTTGGATGACATCAGGTGACATCGGTCTTTAGCCCACGGTTGGCTGAATACGGGTCACAGGAGATAGATAGAAGTGTACTCCTGTGACCCCCAGGAGAAGTAGGGCCAAAAGAGCTTTGGTCCTACTTCTCCTTTAACGGTGTTCAAAAAAAAATGTAAACATTCTAAAAGGGTGAAACAAACATACCTTCAAAATAGGCACATCTTCTAAAATTGTAGCACCTCACAAGATGGAGGAAGCAATACACTTCCTTACAGTTGAGATTTTCTATCTCATAGGGAACATCTTGTAAATGTTAATTTTGCACAAGCAGCACCCTGAAAAATAGCTGCTTGAATTCCTCTTGAAAAATGGTATTACACGTCTTGTGTCTATAGCCTCATAGTTTTATATCTGCTGTGCAGGATCACCGCTCTTACTACTTATCTCCCCAGATATTATATACACTATATTACCAAAGCTATTGGGACACCTGCCTTTACACGCACATGAACTTTGATGGCATCCTAGTCTTAATCCGTAGGGTTTAATATTGAATTTTGCTCACCCTTTGCAGCTATAACAGCTTCAACTCTTCTGGGAAGGCTATCCACAAGGTTTAGGAGTGTGTCCATGGAAAAGTTTAACCATTCTTCCAGGGGTGCATTTGTGAAGTCAGGCACTGATGTGGATGAGAAGGCCTGGCTCGCAGTCTCTGCTCGAATTCATCCCAAAGGTGTTCTGTCAGGTTGAGATCAGGACTCTATACAGGCCAGTCAAGTTCCCCCACCCCAAACTCACTCATCCATGTCATTATGGACCTTGCTTTGTGTACTGGTGCAAATCAATTGGTGGAGGGGGGTGGGGGGTTGTGGTGTGGGGTTGTTTTTCAGGGGTTGGGCTTGGCCTCTTAGTTCATGTGAAGGGAACTCTTAAGGCACAAATGTGCTTCTGGAAGAATGGTCAAACATTCCCATAGACACACTCCTAAACCTTGTGGACAGCCTTCCCAGAAGAGTTGAAGCTGATAAAGCTGCAAAGGGTGGGCCAACTCAATATTAAATCCTACAGACTAAGACTGGCATGTGATTAAAGTTCATGTGCCTGTAAAGGCAGGCGTCCCAATCCTTTTGGTAATATAGTGTATGTCAACATACCTCCCAACTTTCTAAGATGGGAAAGAGGGACACATATTAGCAAATAGTATGTAGGCAAATGGCACCCTCCTGCCACCCCTATTTCTATATACTGACTTTTGAAATATACATATGCAACAATTTAGGACTTGAATGAAAGGTTTGGCGCTGTAAAACACATTTTTATAGATAAATAGTGCATTTTGTTATACAGGTAGAGACATCAGACCAATATAAGGGACACATTAGGAGGAAAACTGGACTGAGGGACAAATTAGGAGGAAAATAGACAGAGGGACTTTGTTCTAAAACAGGGACAGTCCCAGTGACAGTTGCGAGCTATGATGTCACTACCTTGTTGCTCACTATTCTCCTTGCTGGAGAAGAAGCTGTACTAGGGCAAGATTCTCCCTGCTTTAACTTCATTCATCCTGTGGATATGTGCTACCTGAACTTCTCTTGCTGTTTCTTAACCATCAGGACACCAGTCATCAGGGGGGAGCAGCTCCGACAAGAGAAAGCAAAGCCCTGCTTCTATCAAGATGGCCACCTTTACACAGAGACTCAGTGCAGACCAAGGCTTGGTATGTCATTAATAGAGAAAGGTTCAGCTGCAAGGAGATCACAGGCAATACTGGTGACTAGTCTTTTGTCCTCTGCTTGCTATTATTGAGCATAGCTTCCACATTTCAGGTCATATTTAAATGGTAATATATTTTGCACTAAAAAAAATTACCCTGTTTACATACTAAATAGGAAAAAAACAATATAAAAATGGCACTAAGAATACTAATAAAGAACATCAAATGGTATGGCCATCTGTCTGAATGACACATTCCCCCACGAGATGATCATTTTAACCACTGTTTCCACGTAACACAACAACATTTCATAAAATATTTTTATGAGCATAGCTTACTTTGCTTATTAAAACCTAAGAAATATGTGTCGCTTGAATCGATTTTCACAATTAGATAACTAATAAATATGGAATGCAGAGAACAGTGACCACTGCTTGAGAGATCTCACACAAAAGGACAAAAAGATAATGAAGATAAAAAAAAGGCACGAAGAAGAGATAACATTGAGAATGCAAGGCCGGAGTGAAGATGTTTGAGAAGGCACCAAGCAAGACAATTGAGTCTGATGGACGTGACTAGACTAGAGAACGGCCTGGTTTTGCTCTATTTTTTTTTCCTTCTAGTTCCAGATCAGCAGTGTGAAAGATTACTCTGTTCATCTCATAAAATGTAGGGGGAAGAAAGGGCTTCAGCTGGCTTTTCTACGATAGGAATTTTCATTGAGGAAGAGAAAGGCAAAGGGATGAGAGGTCAACAATGAAGCTCAAAGACGCGGAGAAGGGGAAAAAAAAATAATAATAACAAAAAGGGAAAGATATGGAGGCTCGGGTTTGCTTTGCCTTATTAAATATCACTGAACACGAGCGTCCAGCCTGAATACAGCGGTGAAAAGGGGGGATTTACATAAACTGAAAGCGAACTGTTAACAGATTCATAAACAATATTTATGCCTGAAATGGAGCTTTTAATGGAAGCATCTTGTTCAGATTCTGTTTTATGTAGCAAAGGAAATGTGCATTCATAACATGTCCTCTTCGGCTTACAGAGACCAGTATAAAGCTGTACTCATGTCAAAGATTTTAATGTAGCCAAAAAAAAAAAAACGGACAAGGCCATCTATCCACAACAGTCGTACTGTGGCAAGGAAATGTTCAGTACTATTTGAATAAGCAGTAAGGTTATCTAAGCTTAAATACGCTTTATTTCTCAGAGCAGAGGCTGTGTTGAATGGTACAATACCCTCAAAGAGGATGTGTATGCTATTAGTAACCTCTTTGAGGAGTTCAGAATTAGCTCAATGTGAGTTCCTCAATTGCTGCTTGCCTTGTATACATCTTCGTTGCTTAAGATGGTTTGAAAACTTGGGGACTGTTGAGGAAAAGTATAAAAATGAGTCAAATAGATTCCTCTCAGCTGAGGGGTTTTTTTTTGGTTCCTTTTGGCTCACCACACCATAACTCTTCTAGTGCATAGAAGCCATGGTTGTGATCCAACCGGGACAGGGGCTTTTGGAGGTGACTGCAGTGTAGTTGCTTGCCCATTGACTATGGGCCCTGGCATTTGAGGGAACTATGAGCATTCAGGAAGATGTCCTGTTACAGTATATAAAGCAAGATGACATGTTATTACCACATTTAACAGTCAAGGAAGCCACGGTGGTCTCTGCCAACTTGAAACTCAGTGAGAAGATGGATGTGAAAAGAAAGCTGGTTAATCAAATTTGGACAGCCCTGGGTCTTCCTGAATACTGGGGGACTGGTGCCAGAATGTCTGGGATGGACTCTCCTAAGACAATCAAGGCTTGTTCAGGTGCCTGGCTGTTGATTAGCTTACTGTTAATTAGATCACTGTTTAATAAAGTTACTGTTAGCTGCTAGCTGTTCATTGGATACACTGATAGATGTACCAATGATGTTACTGTTTAAAGTTTGCATTGTTTAGGATAATGTGATTAAGCTCTTATCTGATTTTGTGTGGTGTAAATTCTGTGTGAACTTACAATAACGAGTTCCAGTTTGCACCTAAGCTAGTGGTCCTGGATATACAGTTGACCAAAGGGCATGTGACACAAACTGCATTAACACAAGGCACAGGAGCAGAAAAGTGAGAATGGACCCATCCCACCTTCAATCTTGTTTTCATACGACAAACTCTTTCCCATGTATATCTAACAAATATCTTCAAAATAAGAAATGTTGACTGCCTTTATACACTAAATTATTTTACTGCATTGTTAGACAGGACACAACAAACTAAGCAACTATTCAACAACAATAAACACTGGGGTTGCTTTTACTAAAGGCAAATAGACTGTGCACTCTGCAGGTGCAGTTGCTCCAGAGCTTAGTAAATTAGATGAAGGTTCACATTGCAAAGAATTCCCAATCACATGCAAGGCAGCATTTTGCCTACATATGATTGGATGATGGAAGTCAGAAGAGTTTCCCCACATTTAATGAATTCTCTGGTTTCAATACTCAGTCTTCCATATGTTGGATGTAATTATACATTGTGTGGGTCCATAATGGACATAGCGCTGTGATAACATTTATGTATTTTGTTCTAATTATTTGTTTTTGGATGTAGACAACACAGTCTCCCTGAAGAAGACCACGACTCTCTGGGTCGAAACGCGTTGGTTAAGCTTCCAGGGCAGAATCAATACTGCAATAATTACATTATATACCTGCCTGTACTACTGTTGTCATGGCAATAACCAGAGCTCATATTTTAAAACCCTTGCTTGATTTTAACATGTGTAAAATAGAATTTCCTTTTTTACAGTGATATCTTCTCGATATATATTTTTTGCTGCTAAAAAAACCCTGGGGATTTTCAGTTTTTATTTACCCTTATATACTAAGCTCTGGAGCAACTGCACTTGCAGCGTGCACAGTCGATTTGCCTTTAGTAAATCAACCCCCCTGTTGCTGCTCCGCTGTGTTATAAGCGTAAGGTGTGCTACGAACAAACTGATTAATTATATGTGTAGTCACCTGGATAGGAAGTTACAGACAGCAATAAAGACATTATGGGGTTAATCCTGCTTCCTGATTGGCCGGGAGGAGAATCAGTGTGACAATAGCGAATATTCATTCGCTATTGTCAGACGACTGGGTGAGCTCAGGGTGCAATGCTCTGCGCCCCAAGCCCACCCTTTTTTGCAGACTATTAGAGCCTCTGGCTCTAATCACGTGTTCAAAAAAAAAAAAAACCCTCATTGGAATCCATGCGTCTGGCGTCCTACATGTAGATTAGTGGGCCGGACGCATGGGTGGGGGTGGTGCTCCTGCGTTCCTAATGGACGGGCCGCTGCTGATACAAACCAACGATCCATGGAGATCCTCTGCAGTGTAGAATCTTCCTACCTGATTATTTACATTAACATCAATACATTAAGAAAGCAATAACAATAAGATAACCTTACAGGTCCAGCGCTATATTTTCACTTTCTTCATATCTGATATCTGTGAAGACAGGTGCTGGCTGGATAGAACTCATCCACGCTCCCCATAAACACAATAATAAAGGATCAGCCATACACTGATGACATCAGCATTTTATTAACCTCTTGGCACCAAGCGCACGCAAATATGCGGCCCGGCCGCCGAGAGGCCACATATTTGTGTGCAATAGGGCCAATAGAGCTGTGCCCTGGGCGCTCCCGACACAGTTACCAGTGGCTAGCGGAGAGCTCCCGTTTGCTGCTTGCAATCGTGAGCTTTCCTATCATGTGACAGCCAATCATGGCGGTGACCAGGAGCCCCACTCCGCCTCCCACCTCTCTAAATCCCTTAAAGGGCCGACAGGCGCCGGCTCTAAGGGGTTAAAATATAACTGTTCCTTACAATGGGACCTCCCCACTTGGACAAGTTTCAACCAAAAAGGGCTTAGTCACAGAGGTTGGGGCTCTTCAAAGAAAAAAATAACCATATGCAGTGTGCCATTCAAGAGCAGCAATGTAGGGCAAGCTTTCAACTTCACAACCTAAGGATGTTAAGAAAAAAACGAACGCAAGTGATTAGAAAATGTGAAGTGAGTTATCAAAGTGTTTGCAAGCATTCAACATGTGCCTTTATTATTCTGAGCTATGTAACTGTTATTTTCTTCTATCAATGGTTCTTATTTCTGAAAAATAATGGCCGTTATGACAAATACCGATCATTACAATTTAGTAAATAGGGCCTAGGGTGCATTAGTGATATGGATGCGGCTTTAAAAGGAAAATAACAATGCTTGTCACATAGACGTATGGATATCCACTACTTGAGGAATAAATAGATAATCTCAGTGCGTGAAATATCATGCTTGGTTCGAGAATCGGTAAATCCTCAAGACGTGACTTAGTTAACTTGAGAAGAGTAGCTAAGAAACTGATCTAATCCAGCCGTATTAGTAACAGGTACTCGTCCGCGCTACACATCCATGGGAGGATAATTATGGCCACCACATTTAGGTTTTGTCATGCTCCAGCCCTCCGCAAGGCTTGATGGAGTGGTGCAGCTGTCTTCTCTGCAAGGATGGGAATGACACGCTGGAGACGAAGAGGCAGATGATCTCTTGTGAGTACTTTAGCATCAGCCAGAAACTTTTATTACTGCTGATGCTCTGTGGGATGAGATTTATAAGCTGCTCTAAGTGGATTTTTTAAAAGCGTGTGATTATTCATAAAGGGGAGTAATTATTCAAGGCATAGCTTATCAAGGCCATGAGCAGTTTTATAGGTTAATGTCCTTCAGGCTGAGAAGATAAAATCTCTTGACAATGAAGTATTATAAACTGGCATGTACTGTGCCACACCAACAACCCATTTCCATTATTTATAACCTGAACTCCCCACACTATATAGCTGGCCAGTCTTAAACCCGAACAATGAACTTCTCTTATTTTTTTTCCCTTTGGTCTCTTAAATATACTTTTGAAAGCATTCTGTTAGATCTGTTTTAAAACCGAAATTTAGGTATGGTGATTTTTGCATAGTTACATCGGTCCTGCTTGGACCTAAATTAGTATGCATGTGCCATACCTGTGGGAAGCTGTAGAACAGTGGTCTCCAGACTGCGCCCGGCCCTTTGCTTGCCGTCATACGGCCCTTGGGGCACTATTCCTCTCAATGATTGGAGACACTATTCTGCCAAGTGACATCAGCAATGGGGCACTATTCCTTCCAATGATACCAACGATGGGGCACTATTCCTTCCAATGATACCAATAATGGGGCACTATTCCTCTGAATGTTACCAACGATGGGGCACTTTTCCTCCCAATGATACCAATGATTGGGCACTATTCCTTCCATTGATACCAATAATTTGGGCACTATTCCTCTGAATGTTACCAACGATGGGGCACTATTCCTCCCCCTAATACAAAATGCGGTGATGTTTAGTCCCACTGATGCCAGGACATTTTCCACTTAGCTGACTACATTTCGGCCCCACTAAAGTCTGAAGGACAATAAACTGGCCCTTTGTTTAGGAATTTTGGAAACCTCTGCTGTAGAAGCTGAAAACCACTGTAGTAGGCACTGCTGCTACAGTAGCTTCCTGGTCCTGTGCCGAACGGCTGCCTTGCTACTTAGTGAACACAGGCAGTTGCTTTGCATATTTCTCAATGAATGCAAAGTGTTCTCCAGTTGGACAAGGTGAAGAAGCGGCATGGTGATGTCACAATCTCCACCCCCTCCAATGAGAATTCTTTGCATTCTTTGAAAAAAGGCAAAGGGATCTCTGAATGATGCCCGTGCCAAGCCAGGAACCTCCTGTGTTCAGTAAACTAAGCAGCAGGGCAGCCGCGCAACACGGACATAAAATCAAGTGGAGATCAGTGTAGTGGTGGTGCCTACTACAGTGATTTCCAGCTTCAACAGGAATCAACCAGATATGACATATACATACACTATATTGCCAGTCAAGCTCCTCCACCCCAAACTCATTCATCCACACTGTATTGCCAAAAGCATTGGGCCAGCCCTCCAAATCATTTGGCAGAGGGAGTATTACGGTGTGGGGTTGTCTTTCAGGGGTTGGGCTTGGCCCTTTAGTTCCAGTAAAGGGAAATCTTAAGGCGTCAGCATACCATGACATTTTGGACAATTTCATGCTCCCAACTTTGTGGGAACAGTTTGGGGATGGCCCCAGTCTGTTCCAACGTGTGCACAAATCAAGGTCCATAAAGACAAGGATGAGTTTGGGGTGGAGGAACTTGACTGGCCTGCACAATAGAACACCTTTGGGATGAATTAGAGTAGAGACTGCAAGCCAGGCCTTCTCGTCCACAGCAGTGCCTGACCTCACAAATGCCCTTCTGGAAGAATGGTCAAACATTCCCATAGACACACTTCTAAACCTTGTGGACAGCCTTCCTAGAAGAATTGAAGCTGTTATAGCTGCAAAGGGTGAGCCAACTCAATATTGAACCCTACGAACTAAGACTGGGATGTCATTAAAGATCATGTGCGTGTAAAGGCAAGAGTCTCAATACTTTTGGCAATATAGCGTACTTACATTGTTCCATGCAAAAATATCCATGCTTGGAATTCAGCTTTCAAAAGTTCAAAATTAGCCAGTTGATCCTGTCAAAAATTGTCTGCACACTTCCTGTGCTATATCAAAGAGCCATCTTAGTTCTTATCATGGACTGTAGAATGTTTAGCCTTTGTGTTGTGGCGTTCAAAAGGAAATATCCAAGAGGCACCTGAACTTCAACACCTATTTGTTTGGGGCAGTGAAAAAAACATAATTACAGTCGTGCTCATAAGTTTACATACCCTGGCAGAATTTATGATTTCTTGGCCGTTTTTCAAAGAATATGAATGAGAACAAAAAAACTTTTCTTTCACGCATGGCTAGTGTTCGGCTGAAGCCATTTATTATCCATCAACTGTGTTTACTCTTTTTTGAAATCATAATGACAACAAAAACTACCCAAATGACCCTGATCAAAAGTTTACATACCCTAGTGATTTTGACCTGATAACATGCACACGAGTTGACACAAAGGGGTTTGAATGGCTATGAAAGGTAACCATCCTTACTTGTGATCGGTTTGCTTGTAATTAGTGTGTGGAGGAACAATTGCATTCATCAGCCAGGAAGCTGCGCATGGGATATACTTGGACATCCCAACATGACAATGATCCAAAACACAAGGCCAAGCCGACCTGTCTTTGGCTAAAGCAGAATAAAGTGAAGGTTCTGGAGTGGCCATCTCAGTCTCCTGACCTCAATGTCATTGAGCCACTCTGGGGAGATCTCAAACATGCAGTTCTTGCAAGACAGCCCAAGAATTTCCAGGAACTGGAGGCTTTCTGCCAAGAGGAATGGGCAGCTTTACCATCTGAGAAGATAAAGTGCCTCATCCACAAATACCACAAAATACTTTAAGCTGTCATTGATGTTAAAGGGGCAATACATGGTATTGAGATCTGGGGTATGTAAACTTTTGAGCAGGGCATTTGAGTAGTTTCTGTTGTCATTATGATTTAAAAAGAGTAAACATAGTTGATTGATCAAAAATGGCTTCAGCCAAACACTAACCATGAGTGAAAGAAAAGTTTTTGTGTTATCATTCATATTCTCTGAAAAATGGCCAAGAAATCATAAATTCTGGCAGGGTATATAAATGTTATTTATATACTCTTTGGGTGACGTTATGGGCACCTATTGGAGTTGGTTACCTTGTTCCATGTAAACTGCCTCACCAGAGCCAGCAAGCTTGACAAATACAGTTGTGCTCATAAGTTTTTATGAGCACAACTGTATTTGTCAAGCTTGCTGGCCCTGGTGAGGCAGTTTACATGGAACAAGGTAACCAACTCCAATAGGTACCCATAACGTCACCCAAAGAGTAGAAAAACAGGAGGAGCCACAGACCAAATGGTTAAAAAGTCTAAATTACTTTAATGATTATTAGTAAGTAAAACAGCCAATGCATTTAAGACGCCAAATCCATTCTTCCTTCATCAAGGCTTAATGCCTTCCTGCCCAGCCCTGGCCTCCCTTTAATTGGGTCTATATGCCAGAGGGTATGATGGAGGCCATTGCACCAGCTTGCAATCTTCCAAGGTTGGTCACTTTGCTGGCAGTACAATTTCAGCACAGAAACCTCAGCTGTCCTTGGATATATGGGTGGAAAGACGTTAATATAAAGTCAGAGTTTATGTGGGCTCAGTAACAGACTCTACTAAGTGATCTGTAATGAAGTTGTATCTGAAGAGATCAGAAAAGATCAATGGTACGTGCCAGCATTATTGGCTAGGAACATTAACAACCCTTGATATTACCAGCCAATAATGCCGGCACATTCCCTCTGACCTTTGCTATCTTTTTTTTCCAGGCTTTCTTTCCCTTTACTATATTTTCACCTGGTAGTCCTTCCAGCAATACACTTCTTGACCTAAAGTAACAATGCTTCCTTGCTGGACTGTATCTATAAGGGAGCAGCATTGCTACCCCAGGGAAGGACTATAGAACATCTCCCCTTGTCTCATCGCCTTAACACGAGAGAAGATAGTTTGTAGTCAGCACAGGAAGAGAGAAGTTAGAAGCTTACAAGATTTCTGGCAGAATTAATGATTTGTGATGCAAACAGTGAAAAAAATTGGCGCTACTTCACTTTAGCTAAAATATGTGACCATATAAACGTATTCAGTGCTACATGTGATCCTTTAGGTAAACCAGAAGAAAACAAGAAAACAAAACAATTGATTGAACAATAAGTAAGTGAATAAAAGTCTCTGCACCATCAATGACAATTATTAGAACACAAGCCAAATGTACACTTACATACATAAATCAGCACCAAATATATGAGCATGTGTGGGTTTTATCCTCGTGTATGAACCGTTCCTCACTCTCCTTCGCGTGCGTTCCACCTCCCCTCTAGTCGGAACCACCGCTACCGGAAGTGACGTGGACAATATGGGTGGAAGTGATGTCAGTGAAAGTGGATTGGTAGCCTCAATGCATTGAGATGCTCATATATTTGGTGCTGATTTAAGCACCAAAACCATGTAAGTGTGCATTTGGCTTGTTTTATGTGTGTACCATTTGGGTAATAAACATATTGTGCTATGATACCACATTTTTTTTATTTGAGCCTGACTATATGGAGATCCCATGGGGAGTGTAAAAAAGGAAACATAGGCTTTGCCCAAAGAAAGCTCGGTGCTACTTGTTGCTGTTTGGTGCAACACAAAGACCTAAAAGAATCCATATTAATTAATCAAAAATGATTTAACCTCTATGGTCTGTTGAGTATGAATTTTACTTGGTGTGGATTTATGGTGAAACATGATTCAAAAGGATATCACACAGCATTTGTAGAAATCTTTTTGCACGGTGATTGGACTTTTTTCTATTTAGAAGACTTTATGATTATGGAACTTCTATTCATGGTCTAATAATTGTCATTGATGGTGTAGAGACTTTTATTCACTTACTTATTGTTCAATCAATTGTTTTTGTTTTTTGTTTTTTTCTGGTTCACCTAAAGCAGGGTTTTTTAACCAGGGTTCGGTGGAACCCTAGGGTTCCTCCAGAGGTTGCTAGGGGTTCCTTGAGCAATGATCAATTTCTACCTCTCAGATAAATTCCCAATGACAACATTGATCTTTTTAGCTATCTGTAAGGGGTAATTCTTCCCAATGACCACAAGTGTAAGGAGCATTCTTCCTCCATATCACTCTAATGTATCATGAGTTGTAGATTTTTAATTTTTAGCAGGGGTTCCCCGAGACCGGAGAATTAGAATTAGTTCAAGGGTTCCTCGGTGTTGAAAAGGTTGAGAAAGGCTGACCTAAAGGATCACATGTAACACTGAATAAGTTTATGGTCACATATTTAGCTTAACCTTCCTGGCGGATTCCCGAGTGTGGCTCGGGGTGGAATTTCAGTGTAATTAGCGGTAACCCCGAGCCACACTCGGGATCTCATCGCTGGATCCAAGTCAGCGTTACTCACCTTGTCCCCTGGATCCAGCGATGTCCCCCGCCGTGTCTGCGGGTTGTGTCCTCCCCCCGATGCCTCTGTGTGCCGGGCTCCATTCCCTGCGAGCGTCGCGTCGCACGAGGGTGGGGACCGGCGGCAAATTCAAAAAGTGAAACACACAGCACACATACAGTACATTGTAATCTGTAAGATTACATTACTGTATGAAATCATTTCACATCCCCTTTGTCCCTAGTGGTTTGCCCAGTGCCCTGCATGCACTTTTATATTATTTATGTCATTCTTTCTGCCTGGAAACATGAGAATGTCCATGGCATAAAAAAGCATCCATTTACATCAAAAGTGGTTTTTGATCAGCTAGAAAACAGCGATAGTAAATAAGAATCATTTGTAGAATTGAGTGATACTGATTTTTGGGGAAATTTATCATCAGACACTGAAAGTGACGACAGCAACAATTCTGCAGCTGAGCAAATTTCTGTTTTCGATTTAGTTACATTATTGAATAAATTTTATTACTATTACGTTATTATTTTTGATAATTATTTTTAGTTATTTATTATATTATAATTTATGATTTCATGTTTCAAACTTTATCATACACGGGATGTCTACTAGACTCTTAGTACAGTGATATGGCTTCTCCCCGCTAATTTATACTTTTCTAACACAGTTTTAAGATCCTCCATTTTTGATTTTTTTATGTTTTTTTTTTTTTTTTAATTATTTAAAGTTATTTCCCTATCCCCATTTCTTTGTAGGGCACTTGTCCGGCCCTTACCCCCATTTTCCTTCCTTTAGCAGACCTCTAGGATTTTCCAGGACTTTTTTACAGCACTTTTCAGAACTTTTAGTAAAATTACCAGAACCCCGGACCCGAACCCGGACTTTTTTTGAAAAGTCCGGGTTCGGGTCCGGGTCCGGGTCCCAGACACCCAAAAGTTTGGTACGGACCCGAACTTTACAGTTCGGGTTCGCTCAACACTACCTATTATACTTTTACTGGGGCGCCATCACTGCCACAAACTGATCACCTGAGGATCAATGATTTGTTTTTGTGTCCAACAGATATAACAAAATGGTATATTTAACGGATCAAAAAGGAGAAAATACGAGAAGTTCATTATTTGTTTTTGCATACATACACTTTAACGTTTGTAAAGAAGTGTGTGGTTCTCTTTAAACCCCATTGGTACAGAATTATCAGCGTACACTGCAGCGTCTGACATTTATTTGGAAGATTCATGTTTAGCTTCCCTTTATTTGACTGCCGCTTCCTATAGACATCAGGTGAGAGGAAAATTGACCTCCTAAGGTGGTCACATGAAACTGAATCACCACTTACTGAGCTAAAGAGATATATTTTTCCTTTTTATCACTGTCATAGCCGCGTGATAGCCGTGCATTGTGGTTTACTGTCAGTGGGGGTTTGTTGTAGATTTCCAAAAGCAGCAGAGGTATAAATCTCTCTTCGGTACGACTCGCACGCAGTCACCATAAAAGAAATTATAGCATTTTTCAAGGCGGATAAACTTCCCTTTAAGGGGAAACTCCACTAATTATTGTAACATTCGTCTTCAATATTTTATGATGGGATTTCTACATTCTTGCATGACTGCTCTGCCATATCACTTCTTATCATAGTTAAAATCTATGTCTTGGGGAAAAAACTGATTTAATGTAATACATTTACATTTTTGCATCTTTTGTCTCCAGTGTGCTGCTGACTTTCTGTAGTGAGCTTGCAAGACGCTGCCTCTGCTGCACTGAAACCAGCAGGAGGGTTTATTACAACCATAAGATGATCTATATTAACCACTTCAGCCCCGGAATGATTTCCCACTTCCTGACCCGGCCATTTTTTGCGATTCGGCACTGCGTCCCTTTAACTGAAAATTGCGCGTTCGTGCAACGTTGAACCCAAACAAGATCGACGCTGGTTTTTCCCACAAATAGAGCTTTCTTTTCGTGGTATTTGATCACCTCTGCGGTTTTTATTTTTGCGCTATAAACAAAAGAAAAACAACAATTTTGAAAAAAAACTTTTACTTTCTGCTATAATTCATATCCAATAAAAAAAATATAAAAAAACGAATTTATTCATAGTTTAGGCCGATATGTATTCTTCTATATATTTTTGGTAAAAAATAAATCGCAATAGGCGTATATTGATTGGTTTGTGCAAAAGTTATCGTGTCTACAAACTATGGGAATAGATTTATGGGGCTTTTATTTTTTTTTTATTGTTCTTACTGGTAATGGCAGCGATCTGTGATTTTTAGCGGGACTGCAACATTGCGGCGGACAAATTTGACCCCAAATTACACTTTTTGGGGACCAGAGACATTATTACATGGATCAGTGCCATAAAAATGCAGTGATCGATGTATAAATGACACTGGCAGGGAAGGGGTTAACACTAGGGGGCGATCAAGGGGTTAACTGTGTTCCCTCAGCATGTTCTAACTGTATGGGGGGATGGGCTGCCAGGGACATGACAGAGATCACTGTTCCCCGTTCTGCTTCTGTACACAGCGATTGCGGGTCGCTGGCGGACATCGAATCCGCCGGAACCACGGACGCGCTCCTGCGGTGCAGCACATGCACGAAGTGATGTATAGTTACGGCAATTCCCGCTATTCTGCCATCTTGCCTCAGTATAAGTGCGGCAGGTGGTCGGGATGCAGTTAAAGTAGACCTATGGGCAAAAGGTTTTTTTTTTCACTTTGGATAGAGTAAGGGAGGGTTATAACCCCGGTCAGTTTAATTTTTGCCATCTGTCCTATTGTGGAGATTTACCTTCACTTCCTGTCCCATAGCCAAACAGGAAGTGAGAGGAAATCCATGCAAATTAAGGGAATTCCTTGAGGACCCCCAGATCACCAGAACTAGGGTCCCCATTGTAGTGGCTGGCGGTGCTGGAGTAGAATCGGGAAGACAATAGCACATATTAATTTGCTATTGTCACACAACTGGATGGGCTCAGGAGGTAGTGCTCTGCACCCCAAGCCCACCCTTTTTTGAAGCCAATTAGAGCCTCAGGCTCTAATCATGTGCTTCAAAAAAAAAAAAAAAAAAAAACACGCGTCCAGCACCCTGCATTGAGATTAGGGGCCGGGTGCCTGAATTAGGGGGGCGGGACGCCTGCACCTCTAATAGAGCGTTCGCCAATGGACAATACAGGAAGTGAGAGGAAATCCCTGCAAATTAAGGGAATCCCTGGGGATTCCCCAGTTCATCAAAACTAGAGTAGTGATCTGACGCTACCGGGTAGGGGGCGTGCATGCGCACCGCTGGCGGCTCATTCTCTCTGAGATCATACCCAGCAGGAGCCTATCAGCGGGTACCATGGACTCGATGCCCGTCTGCACCTGCCGATCATCTAGCAGAGAGGCAGGACGGTGGTCTGCCTATGTACTGTAAACAAGGAAGTTCTGACAGGAGGGAAGACAAGGATCTTGTCTCCCTGCAAAGCAGGGAATACATTTCATCTCTTCCCCTAGTGAAAGCACCTCCCACACTGTAGTAAAATACTGGCTAGGCACACAGTTTACCCTTTGATCGCCCCTCTTGTTAACTCCTTCCAAGCCAGTGTCATTAGTGCAGTGACAGTGCATATTTTTAGTACTGATCGCTGTAATAATGTCATTGGTTCCCACAAAGTGTCAAAATACGCTTATTGGGATTTTTTTTACCAAAAATATGCAGCAGAATACATATTAGCTTAAATTGACAAGGAAATTAGATTTTTTTACATTTTTTTTGGGGAATGTATTATAGCGGAAAGTAAAAAATGTTGCTTTTTTTTCAAAATTGTCTGACTTTTTTAGTTTATAGCGAAAAAAATAAAAACCGCAGAGGTGATCACATACCACCAAAAGAAAGCTCTATTTGTGGGGGAAAAAGGAAGTCATTTTTTTTTTCGCACCACTGCGCAATTGTCAGTTAAAGTAACGAGTGTAATTTTCTAACAAAAAAAATGATGATTTTTATATGTAGGAGAGAAGTATCAGCATTAGCCTGGGTGGCAAGGGGTTAATTACCATAAGTAAGTAATATACAAATAATTATTATTTATTGTTTTTAAGGTAATTTATCATATTTTCAAAAACTGTACTCAAGCAGGTAGTTTAATGGACAAATTACTGAAGTTTGAAGTTATAACTTCCAACCAGTAATTTCACAGTAAATAGATAAATAATAAATGATTATCTTATGACATATAGAATAATACTATGGGATTGATTTACTAAAGCTTGAAAGAACAAAATTTGGTGCAGCTCCGCACAGAAGCCAATCAGCTTCAAGGTTTTATTGTCAAAGCTTGATTGAACAAAATGAGGTTAGAAGCTGATTGGCTAGCATGCAAAGCTGCACCAGTTTCTGCACTCTCCAGCTTTAATAAATCAACCCGTGTGATTTAGCTTGTACCTTTTCAGCAGCAGCAGATTCTCATTCTCCCTCTTAACTATGTGAGAAAAACATGGGGTTATGGGTAAACCTTATACACATAAACGCATGTATTTTCTTGTAGTTAAGAGGGCTGGGCTGGGAGGGAGCGTTTGTCTTTTAGACACATTCCCCCTTCTATGACACTGCAGTGAGGCGTGCCTCCACTGCAGCATTTTTATTGGACAGCTTGGGTCAATGGTGCTTTACCATTGGATAAGGCTCCAAGCTGTCCATTGAGCTCAGTGCCTCTGACAAGAAGTGAGGAGAGGCACTGTGAGCTCATCCTCTCAGTCTACTGCAAACACAGTGTGCCAGCTTGTATTTCAACTGGCCGCTCTGTATGTAGCTTCTGACAGGCTGCACGTGGAGCCCCGTATCTCCGGAACCAAAGATGATAAGAGCCCCATTTTGACCAGTGGTGGGGTAGGACTTCAGTCTCTATGACCCCAGGTCGCCGAGCTACGACCCTCAAAGTCTATCGTTTGTTTTTTTTAATGTTCATGGCAGGTGAGGCCCTTTTGTCTGCTGCTTCATTCCTCTGCCATCAGCATGAGTCACTTCTGACAAGTTTTCCTGACACCAAGAGAAAGAATGTGACAGGGGAGGGAGCTCCAGCAGATTGACAGCCTCAGCTTTGCTCCTGTGTGCTGTGTGGAGGGGGTGTGTCTCTTGCCTCCAATCAGCTCTCAGAGCTCTCCTCACTGAGCTCTGCAGAGTGTAACTTCAGCTCTCCATCCCTTTTTTCTGAACTCTCAGACAAGCTTTATAATTCAGCATGTTAAACAGATGTAGAGGAGGGAGGGCAGCAGATAAACAGGTACAACTTATGTAGGGGGATTTGTTTCCTCTCTTGTGTATCACCTGAGGCCAGTCACTTCACTGGGTATATGTGAGGGTTTACAACCACTTTAAGCTAATACCACTAACACATATAGCTAAGCAAAAGAAAATATATACATTCTCTTTAAGCTGCATTCATTTAATAGCAGATTCTCCTTGACAAAAAACTAAAGGCTAACCATTTTTTCTGGGTCAGTCAATATAATGCGTAATTCTAGAGGTTAATACTGCTGCCACTGATATAGGCCACTTGGCAATATTCATTCACACCTTCGGGCTTGCAGCTCAGAAGGGTATCGCCAATCTTCTAACAAGCTTTCAGCATGAATTTTAATGTGCTGTATTGTTTATTACACTGAAAGTCAAGATAATGACACATCATTTGTGGACTGTTGCAAAATAAGAAGGCATACATTATTAAGTGAAACGTTGACGTGCCAAAGATTAGCCATCGTTGATGAGAAGAGAGAAATGAATGTAGATCATGGTTTTTCATATTAAATATTAGGCTAATAAATGATGCTGGTTTTGTTGCTGGGTTTTAACTTCTTTGTGTGTGAGATCAAGTTCATGTTAGTAATAATACCAGCTACCAGGTCTGACAAGTGGTGTGACGAGGGGTGGCAGAGACCCGGGACCCATCCTCGTTCTGCTGGTGTCATATCACATTGATTGCTACCTAAACGTGAAGATTGTCACCGTTACATCCTTGTGAAGTAGAGTCATTTTAGGACAGTAGGTACACTATAAAGTCAAAAGCATTGGGACACCTGCCTTTACAAGCACATGAACTTTAATGGCATCCCAGTCTTAGTCTGTAGGGTTCAATATTGAGTTGGCCCACCCTTTGCAGCTATAACAGCTTCAGCTCTTCTGGGAAGGCTGTCCACAAGGTTTAGGAGTGTCTATGGGAATGTTTGACCATTCTTCCAGAAGTATATTTGTGAGGTCAGGCACTGATGTTGGACAAGAAGGCCTGGCTCACAGTCTGTGCTCTAATTCACCCCAAAGATGTTCTATCAGGCTGAGGTCAGGACTCTGTGCAGGCCAGTCAAGTTCTTCCACCCCAAACTCGCTCATCCATGTTTTCATGGATGATGGACTGTTGTCCTTACTACCATTGGTATTCTTTCTTTGCTCCTTGTATCTTTATGATGGGCTTGTGTTCTTATTACCATTGGTATTCTTTTTTGCTCCTTGTATCTAAATAATGGGCTGTGGTCCTCTCTACTACCATTGATATTCCCTTTTTGTTCCTTGTTTCTATATGATGGACTGTTGTCCTTACTACCATTGGTATTCTTTTTTTTGCTCCTTATATCTATATGATGGGCTTTTGTTCTTATTACCATTGGAATTCCATTTTTGCTTTTTTATTTATATGCCAAGGCTGTTGCTGTATATGCAGTGTGTATTTTGTATATAGGGTGCACAACAGCCCTTTCTCAAAAAAAGTTCTTCTTGAGAAAGGGATGTTGTATACCTTGAAACGTGAACATTGGACTTTATTACCGTTGGTATTCCCTCTTGTTTCATGTATCTATATGTGTTGTTGTTGTACATATATATATATATATATATATATATATATATGTATATATATTGTATATAGAGTTTACAACACCTCTTTAACTTCTGAGAAAGAGGTGTTTTACATCTCAAAATGTTGACATTGTACCTCTTTTTTCCTAACCTTACGGATATTGATATTCCTTTTATGCTATGCCCAGACTGTTGTATATACGTATTTGATGTACTTTAACAATCTTCTATATAGCTGCTCAAATCATATAACTATTTTGTCATTGTTTAGCACAGGCACACTATACGCTAAAGATACTTTTTTGCATCTTATATTTTCATGGGTGTGCTTATTTGCTATTACATTGTTCCTGTCCTGGTGACAGCTTTTCCCCCATTTTTTTTTTTTGAGTTTCATAAGGGCAGAAAATTTCCCTAATTGGGTCCCAGACAGAAATGAGAACCTGACAATTGTTTATATATTTTATTTTTTTCTTCTATACCTAATACAATAAAAAAAAATGGGTTGGGTTGGACTTTAAGGGGATAAATCTGCATCTTGAAATGGCTCCAGGATTAATCATTTCTAATTTCCCTAGGAGAAAACCTAGCAGAGAATGCATGTATCGATAATAAACTGTGAGCCCATTCTGATCAATGCATTGTCATTAATATAGTTGTATGATGCCTGGCGGATACATGATGCTTATTCAGGCAGCTGTTCTTGAAGTCAGGGCTTTTTTTAATGAGCAGTCTGGACAGAGATGGGAGGCTGGAAAGACACAAGAAAGAGATGAGCCAGACACACAGGAGGCCAAGCCTCATCCTATTACTGGCAGATCAGAAGGTGTCACTCAGGTGACAATCACCGAGACGGGATCTCGCTGAATTATGCACGCCTCAAAGAGTATTTCTCATGGCATTCATATTTATGAGACGGAGCGAGATAAAGCAAAGCTCTGCAGAGTGAGGCTGCTGGGAATTTCTAAACCTACATTTACATATACATAAAGGTATAAGATCTCCCATATACGGGATGCCTAAACCGGAGAATTTCTGTGGAGACCTTTTTGCCAATTTCAAGTACCGTGCTAAAATATTCTTTGAATAAAAGGAAAACATGTACTGAGGGAATGGAGGCTGCCAGCAAAAAACTCTTAAGAATGCTATCCAGCTGGCTGTCATATTTATCCACATTATTCAGTACTTTCCAAGTTTTTGACATGCAACAAGTTGGCAGATGAGGACGTTCTGACTTGACCTTGATGTTAGTTACTACATGGGTCTTCCAGGTCTGAGATTCAAAGTAAGCCAGGGATAAATATGGCATCCAAGCAATCAGCATTTTTAGTAAGGCATCAGCAAAGTGGCCCCCTTATTATTTTGGTCTTTAAAGAGACACTGTCACTTCATCCATTAAGGCCAAGTAAAAGTGCCTCCTAATGACCCCATAGCAAGGTATACTCATCCATCCAAGCTCCTTTATTGGAGCCCTCACTCTTTTACTATAAGGGATACAAGGGAGCATGTACACTGCCTCGTGTGATGGTTCTCAAACCTCAGCAGCTAAATGTCATGCCCAAAAAATGTCACATGGGTTGGTGTGTCTGTGACATCATACACCCAACTCAAGAAAGATCTGACACCTTTGCTTTCCAAGGTGGAGTCCTGCAGCAGGCAACAGTATTGGGAATGGGTGAGTAGACCTTGTTGAAGTGGGCTATCAGGAAATTCTGGAACTTGTTCCTGAATGGGTCACAGACAATCTTTTTTTTCACCACCCAGTCCAGTAAGATATCGAATAGTTGGCAACCATATACAGGCTGTTGGCAATATCCTCAAAATAACTTTTAGCTACTGGAATACCAACTATTATGCTCCATGTTTGGTGTCTTTCTTGTAAGTACACACATCATTAAAGTGTATCTATAAGCAAAACTTAGTTTTGTATAGAGTAAATTACATTTAAAACACCAGCCAGGTTCTTTTTTTGCTGTCTGTGTGACATTGGGGAAACGTCCATTTACTTCCAGTCCAGGATTTGCAACAGTAAGTTAGAGGAGATCTCCCAAAGTGAGGGGAATTTCCCTCTTAGAAAGGGGTCTCCACAGGAAGATTCCACCATACCTCTTGTTCTAGGGTCAATTTTGGATTTCTCTTCACTTTCTTTTTCAGTGACAATGGTCCCCATACAAAAAAATGGAATGTCTCTCCCCAACAGGGACACCGAAAGCCATACAAATTCTTCCCCACTGTATTAAAAATGTAAAAAGGGTTTTGCCTATAAATATACTGGCTGTTGGTTGTGCACATATAGGTGGCACTATAACTCACGGCTGAGGCTGGTAGGTGGGATCCTGATCATGGGATCATCTCGATCACATGCTCTCATCTTGATCACGTGGTTCTCGATCACAGAGAACTTGGTCACAATACTGGGGTCACTGAGTGAATGTGCTCCCAGCACAAACAGCAGCACCAGCTGTACACATACACTATATTGTCAAAAGTATTGTTACACGCACATTAACTTTAATGGCATCCCAATCTTAGTCCGTAGGTATTGAGTTGGCCCACCCTTTGCAGCTATAACAGCTTCAACTCTTTTGGAAAGGCTGTCGACAAGGTTTAGGAGTGTCTATGGAAATGCTTGACCATTCTTCCAGAAGCACAATTGTGAGGTCAGGCACTGACGTTGGATGAGAAGGCTTGGCTCACAGTCTCCACTCTAATTGGCCCCAAAGGTGAATCAGGTTGAGGTCAGGATTCTGTACAGGGCAGTCAAGTTTCTCCACCCCAAATTAATTAATTCATTGCTGTGTGCTCATGTACTCACTCTGTGCCCCCGGTCAATGTCTTCAGGAGCAGGCGAGATGATCACATGATCGGGATCCTGTCTACCGACCTCCAGCATTGACAACCTCTTAAGGGGCTGGCAGAAGCTAACAGAAATGTGTAGGTAGGTGTAGGTTGACCTCCCTACACAGGTGGCACTGTTGCAAACACCTGTCAGGAAGAGTAGAGGGCAGGAGGAATGCACATTCCTCTTAGGCTTCTATATGTGTCGTCGGGTGATCGACTTTCCGATTGGACGCTGCTGATCCAGATGACCCCTGCTGCCATCTTTAGTGAGGGCAAAGCTTATAAAAGGCACAGTTGGCACGCATTGTGCGTGCGGCTAGGTCAGGGATAGGAACCCACTGGACAGGGAGAGTGTGCCGAGACTGAGGGAGAGGTTCCAGAGGAGGAGGTATAGCATACGCACTGCTTGCTTGTGCTGCTGTGGGGAACCCTTTCCTCTACTATTCCTACGCTGCTTACTGCCTACCAGCCACCTCCTGTGCTAGGTCTCCGGTCTCCAAGCATCGCTCCCCGCCAGTACTGTATATTCATCTGTGAGCATTGCCGCCAGTTCTAATCTGCTGCTCAGACTCTGTTACTGTATATTGGAACGTTCTTGAAAATACAATTCCTGCAACTCCAACCACTGTGCGTGTCGTTCTTTCCCTCGAGGGTGCCTAACATCTGGCCTCCCTCCAGCCTACAAAGGGGTTCAAAAAAATTGTGAAAAATCAGTGGGCAAATTGGTAAATGGGAGCACAGTGGATGAGATTGCTGGAACACATTGGGCAAACTGTTACAAAAGCAGGATTTTCAACATAACCATAAATTAGGAAAATTCCTACATCAGTACAGTTGAACATTTAGCAAATTGTTTTATTCATTTCTACGATTTCTGCTGCCTGGTCTTGCAAGACAAGAAGGGTTTGCTATTAGCAAATTAGGGTTAGGCATCCGTGCTGCATTGTACAGCCCGCCCAGCGAGCGTACAACCTTAGTAAATCCGTCCATAATGTGTTAAACGCAGTCAGTAAATCAGAGTGTTTCTCTTTGTCTCTTGTTACCTGTAAGACGCAAGCAGCTGGTGCAATGGACGCGGGGTCCTGTCAGTCTGCGGCAGCACACGGCATGAATTAGGCGTCCCAGCCTACCATCTAGAGATTGGTGACAGCTTATTTTCCACAGGCAGCCAGAGCCTGGTCGCAATTCCAGATCCTAATCTCACCTGCTGCATTTGGGGTCTTTAGAATTCCGCCCGCACATCGCTCAGTGTCAGCCTATAATCTCCAGTGATTTCAAATGAAATGCAAGGGTAATTCAAAAACCAGGAAATTTGCAAGACTGACTGAAAGGTCCTGATAGAATTTCAATCGCATTTTCTCCCGAACGCCCTCCGCCCCCCATCCCCCCCTCCCCAAATTCCAGGCGGCGGATAGACGGTAACGATACCTGTCACTGGCGGGAGCCCATCAATTCCCCGGATGACATTTATGGACATAACAAAGACGGTGCTGTCATCTATAACAACACAGCCAAAAACAATGTTTTCTAGAAAAAAAAAAATAATAAAAAAAAAAACGGTGCCCTGTTTTCATGCATGACTGCCACTAGTGGTTTAAAGTAGAAAATAAAGCAAAAAACAATTTGCTGGTTACAGTTTATTTATAAGGTCAAAAGAATAAAAAACAATAGGGGGCCTTTAAAGTGGATGTAGCATCAGATATATTTTATCAAGCTGAGCACATACTAAGAAATGTGTAACACTTATAGCTATGTATTGCTTCTCACAGAGATCACAGTACTTTCCCTTACGAAGCCTTCATTTGTTTTTATCTCCAAAAAAGGACAGCACCATATTTTTTCAGGTATTATCAAGGGTTCCCACCCATTTCCTGGACTGAGATGCTGATTCAGAGATTATACAGTCTTGTAAACCGATGCAGTTCGTTTTCACAAATGCCTGACACAGATCAGCCCTTGGTGCAGCCTCTAACACTATCACTTGCTACAAAGTTACATTGAATGGTCTGATCACTGGGGGATAGGAGACTCAGGAAATGCTTCCTTCTGCCTGCAAGAGACTAATGACATCATTGGGTATTAAGAAACTGGTGGACACGCAGCATCATTGGTTAGGGTGTTGGTGGCCAAACAGTGTCATATCAGGATGATGGCAGTATATTAGCTCTATCTTCCCTACACCTCTTTTCTTGGTTTATTAAAGAGGAGCTCCAGGTTCTTTCAGAAAGAAATAAAAGTCAGCAGCTACAAATACTGCAGCTGCGCCTGCTGACTTTTAATATTAGGACGCTTACCTGACCACGAATCCAGAGGTGTCTTTACCCGAGCCGATATTTCAATCGGCTTTCGGGTGCAGCTGCCATCCCGGGTAGGGGAAACCTTTCCTACTGCACATGCATTAAGCGGGAGGCCGAATGTTTGGATGAGTTCACCACAGCGAAGTCATCTGGAAGTGGGAGTGGGTACTTATCAAAACCAGGTACCCCCTCCCGAAAGGTGCCAAGTGTGGCAGCAGAGGGGGTAAGGAAGCAACTAAACAATATTTCCTCATTTGGGTGGAACTCCACTTTAAGACACTGGCAGCCGCAGAACATGATAGGTTGATAAAAAGAAAGAAAATGCTCTGCTCAAAGCTATCATCCCCACCCTCTCACTAATATCAAGAGCAGGTTCCTTATGGTCAATGGCAACTAAAAACCCCAACCCCAGCTGCAATTCCAATGCCAACCCCAATCCTAACCCTAACCTCAACCTTAACCTTAATCGACTCTACAGCATCTCTTAAAATAAAGAAAGGAGATTTGAATGATGGACACACACCCTCTGTTTCTCTTCTATGTACTGTTTTTTATTCCATTCTTTTTTAATAAAAGATTATACAAAAAAAAAGAGAAAGGAGACCACTCACTGTATTAGACACATCAAATCCATTTATTGCTTAGTCTAAAAAACAGACCAGTCCATGCGAGGTATAAGCAATTCCAGCGCTTTTCACTCGATAAGGATTAGCTCCTTATCAAGTAAAACAGATTGGAGCTGTTTGTATGCGGGATGGACTGGTCTGTTCGTTGGACTGATGAATAAAAGGATTTAAGGCATCTAATACAGTGAGTGGTTTCCTTTCTCTTTTTAGGAGATGCTACATGATTGGTTGCTAGGATGCTGGCAGCGACAGATCATCATTGGTTGCTGGGACCCTGGCTGCTAGACTACACATTGTCATTGATTGCTATGGGGCATCTGCCTGCCTGCACCATATCCCCCATGATGCTGTGCGGCCTGGGGATAAAAACATACACAGGGTTAAACATGAACTGAAGAAAGAGTGTTCAGAATGACCAATCCAGCCTCAGAGCAAAAAAAAAAGAAGCCAATGTAGGTAAAAACACCATACAATTTTATTCATATCCACTTACAAGTAGGACCAGATAACAGCATATGCAATGCTCCATGCGATTAAAGTATTGGGCTGGAGGATGGCTGAATGGATGTCCAATGCAGCAAGGAATTGTGTCAGAGCTTTCAGTGCTATTGGCTGCAAGATGTAAAGGCACAGCCGTGATGTGCAGGGGGGACACCGATGGCCAGGGTAAAATAGTCCTTCCAGCAGGTTGATGCACTAGGATGGCCCGGGCCACGCTGTAGGCAGACATGTCTGGTAGGGGCGGCTGCACGCTGAGGCTCAGACCCGCCGCTGTATCAGGTGATCGGCGGCATCACAGGCATGCAAGCTCAGAACGGAGCAGATGGCTAGGGTAGAGGGTCAAAAACAAAAAACAGTAAGGACCCAACTATGGGTCAAAGGACTCAATCTATAAATGTTCACATCTACTCACTCAGGGAAGATTATCACCTGGGGCTAAATGGTGAAAACAAACCACAAGACCACAACAGGGCAGCACAGAAGGCTGCCCAAAAGAACACCATATATTAAGCCACTGGGGTTTGATGTAAAAAAAAGATTGATGTAGGCAAAACAAATTTATGTAAAATTACACTTTATTGATGCAAGAAAACTTTCACAAGTAAAGATACAAAAATGGATAAACACTGATTAGAGAACCACCACCGTTGACAACGTTGTCATAAGTGAAATAAAAAAACAAAAAAAAAAACAAGGGGGGCGGAAGGACAGAAATCCCCCCCCCAAAAAGCCCCCACACCGCCCGCACACAACTAACCATTGACATACCCCAAAAACGCAATCCCTATTGGGCAAATGGAAAACCAAAATAAAATGATAATGATCATTAGGTTGGCCCGGGCTGTGCTGTAGGCAGACATGTCTGGTAGGGGCGGCTGCACACTGAGGCTCAGACCCGCCGCTGTATCAGGTGATCGGCGGCATCACAGGCATGCAAGCTCAGAACGGAGCAGATGGCTAGGGTAGAGGGTCAAAAAGCTTGGGGGGGGCGAGCCGAAACGTTTCCGAGGCTCCGCCTCCTTCCTCAGGCTACAACCTTGTCCCCTCTGCACATCACAGCTGTGATTTCACATCTTACGGCCAATAGCACTGACAGCTCCTACACAGTTTCTTGCTGCATTGGACGTCCATTCAGCCACCCTCTAGCCCATCCTTTCACCGCATGGAGCATTGCATATGTTGTTATCCAGTCCTACATGTAAATGGATATGAATAAAATTGTATGGTGTTTTTACTTACATTGACCTGGCTCCCTTCTTTTTTCTTTTGCAATGCTGCTGAGAGTTTCCCAACCTCTATTAGGAGCTGCCGGTCTCTGAACACCTGGTCTTGTTTACCATCTGGCTATCAAGAACTTATCAGGACTTTATGGACTTTTTATAACTTTTTATACTTAGTTGTCCAATTTGGTTTTTATCCTTTAGCCAATGTGGCTATCATGTTGTATCGATATGGTTTTAACCCTTTATCTTTAGTTTTTATATTGATCATTTAGTGAGCGCTGATTCTCCAGTCACCACCTGGTGTACTGGTTGTGTGTGTATACTTACTAATCCAGCCTCAATGACGTCCTCCACTATGCCTCCACGAGTGCTACCCGAGGAGGCACCTGAATAGGCCCCATGGGTGGCAAGGCCCTGATCTTAACCTAGGCAATGTCAGTCCCCCTGAGGAAGTCATGTGACACTGGGACGTAACGAGTGTGTGGGGGGGGGCTTGTCAACCCACTGATGAAGTCACATGACCTTTGATGTAACGCGTAGGCGAGGGGCAGAAGGTTTGCTGTTTATTGATTAAAAAGTGTAGACTTTTTTTCCCCCTGAAATCGTTTTTGGTATATAAAAGATTCAGGGTGTAGAAAGGCAGAAAAATGTTGCAACTTGTTTGTATGCAGCAACATATGTAAAAGCACAGATATTGCAGCAAATGTACAAGCTATTCACACGTGTAGACTTTTTGAAAGCTCATATGCTTGCTGTACATTGTAACATGTCCCAACTTTCAGTGGACAAGGTGGTCACTTACGCCAGCCATACATGGATTGAAATTTGGCCAGCTCAACAGGAATCAGGTG
>BLSH010496824.1:1136214-1154564 GCA_018402905.1 Glandirana rugosa
TTTAAGTGGACTAAGGACAACTCGACCGGTTTAAAGTTAGGTACATACCGACCGCATTCACTGGTGGAACAGGTGACTTTCAACCCTGTACAATGTTACATGTCGTTCGTATACTCGAAAGTTTTTCAGATGTGCACACTTATCGAACATGTAAACGACGTTATAGACACGAAAATGTATACAACGACGTATGTTTGTTCAACGTTGTAAAAAGACGGAAAGATGTGGGACTTAGAAAATATATGGTTTTTGCTAAAGTCCCCCTTTTTTTCAGATGTGAAAAATTAGTTATTTGTCGTTTGGAAGACGGGGAGCGGATGCGCAATGTAGTTTCCAGTACACTGAAGGAGTCCCCCAACTGTTAGGGGAGGGGGGGGGGGGGGGAGGATGTGCAATGCAGGGTCACAGGGGGAGGGGATTGTCAACCCCCTGAGGAAGTCACATGACCTTTGATGTAACGCGTAGGCGAGGGGCAGAAGGTTTGCTGTTTATTGATTAAAAAGTGTAGACTTTTTTTCCCCCTGAAATCGTTTTTGGTATATAAAAGATTCAGGGTGTAGAAAGGCAGAAAAATGTTGCAACTTGTTTGTATGCAGCAACATATGTAAAAGCACAGATATTGCAGCAAATGTACAAGCTATTCACACGTGTAGACTTTTTGAAAGCTCATATGCTTGCTGTACATTGTAACATGTCCCAACTTTCAGTGGACAAGGTGGTCACTTACGCCAGCCATACATGGATTGAAATTTGGCCAGCTCAACAGGAATCAGGTGAATTTCGATCCATGTATGTGCTGGCTGGTTGTACACAAGTTGATTTATTTTTTGACTTGTATACAACCAGCCTGACGGGTTCTTCCCAAACAATCAGTGCTGCCAGCTATAGCAACACTGATCAGTGTATTTTGATGACAGCGAAGGTTCCCCACAGTCAGAATACAATACCGCAATAAGAAGGATTCCCTCATCCACCTCGAATGTATGAATGGAGGAATTGGCTCTTTTTTTCCACTCAACTCACTGGTTGAATGAAAAAAAAAAAATTAATCATGTATGGCCAGCCTAACAGACTAGTCAACACTCTTACCCAGAAGTCCTTCCTCCATTTTCTGTGCATTATTTGCATGCGTTTCTAAGCTTGCCGTACACACCGATCCCAAATAAGAGGCTTATATAAGTCCAGAATACACATATGGAATGCTATTTTTAAGACACTTTAATTTAAGCAATTTAGATAATATCAACAGATGTCAGCTGAATTCAAACCGATCCTGTCTTCAGTAGAGAAATCGGCTCGAGTTATGATAATAACAAACACCATAAGGTTTCTGTACATCATGCCAGTGTGGATTTGAATAGCAATATTTGTCCAATTAACTACTTACACATGTCCTGTTGAATCCCCTAGCATGTCCCCAAGTTGCATAATGCATTGCTTAGTGCAAGCCTCCCTAAGTTGCTTGACAGTTATGTCACCCCCACTGGCTGTAATACATTGCAGAATGTGGATCACAAATGTCAAAGAAAAGTCAGGAGTCTGGATGCTTATTCCACGTCAATGGCTCAAGGTACTGAAGCAAGAGGAGCGACATAACGGCTAAGCAAATCACATTTTCAAAACAAGAGGTGAAGAGAAGAGAAGAGAAGAGAAGAGAAGAGAAGAGAAGAGAAGAGAAGAGAAAGAAAAGAAATCATATTTTCAAAGTTCGTACACCCAGCTATTTAAAAATAATTGCAGTGATGTGTTTTAAAAGCAACTTTAAATTACAAAGTGGCTTGTGAAGCAATGATATACATTATATATGTATATATACACATACACAATATTTTTTATTTACTGTATATATAGGGTATATATATATATATATTATATATATATTATTTTTTTTTTATGTTTATTTATTTATTTTCTCTTGTAACCGGGGATGTTGGCAAGCAATTATAGGTACCCCAGAGTCATCTATTTCTCAAACATTTAAATTGCATTTGATATTGAAGGTTTAGCATAATAAATGGTTTATGGACTGATATTCAATTTGTGTCAATATCTTAAAAACATTCTCTTCACTTGCCCTTTTGCAGTTCAAGACTGTGTTGTAAAAAAAAAAAAGAGAGAGAAAAAACACACCAATTAAATGTCACGAGCGATTAACTTGCGCATTTTTCACACAACACCGAACGAGAGTATTTTATAGAGCTGGTATAATTAAAGTTAATAAAAATGAATATGCAATCCCCCATAGGCCAGTAAAGTGACAGCAGCATTGTTGATTACATTCTAATATTCTTTCTAGAGAGCATGCTGATCCACACTGGGGTCCCTATAGAACGTCCATCAAAATGAGTATTAATGTGGAAAATATGAACAACTATTTTACGCGGGCAATACTAATGCAGGTAATGAGAGGGTTGAGACCGTGCTATACCAAACAAAATGCAAATGGGCAGAATGGTGGGCTTGTGGTTAGAGCTTCTTGGTTTTCATCTCAGCCAGTTCACTATCTATCAGAGTCCTCATGGAGTTTCCATGTGCTTGCTTGTGTTTATTCCGGATACTCCAGTTTCCTCCCACAGTCACAACAGACACACTGGTAGGATAATTTTCTCCTGTTTAATTGGCCCTAATATGTGTATGTGTGTGAGAAAAAGGGCCTTAGAGTGTAAGCTCCTTGATCAATGTGTTTGTTCAGTATATAAAGTGCTACATAAATTGTTGGTGCTGTATAAATACCTGTAATAAATACTGTAAGTGAATAATCTCAGAAGATATAAATAATAATAATAAAATATGAATAGTACATACCGTATATACTCGTGTATAAGTCGACCCGTGTATAAGCCCACCCCCCTACTTTTGCCCAAAAAATATGGGAAAACTTATTGACCCGCGTATAAGCCTAGGGTGTGAAATGCAGCAGCCAGAACACAGGGACAGGGAGCCAGAACACAGGGACAGGGTGCCAGAACACAGGGACAGGGAGCCAGAACACAGGGACAGGGTGCCAGAACACAGGGACAGGGTGCCAGAACACAGGGACAGGGAGCCAGAACACAGGGACAGGGAGCCAGAACACAGGGACAGGGAGCCAGAACACAGGGACAGGGTGCCAGAACACAGGGATTTTAGCCAGAACACAGGGATTTTAGCCAGAACTCAGGGATTTTAATGCCAGGACACCGGGATTTTAATGCCAGGACACAGGGATTTTAATGCCAGGACACAGGGATATTAATGCCAGGACACAGGGACTGTAGCCAGAACACATAAGGGATGAGTAAGGTAGTTTAGTTTCACATTAAACAGAGCTGTGCTGCTTCTAAGAGCCGTTCTGTGCTTGTAAGTGTGACTAATCACATTGGAATGCAGAGAATGCTGAGAATGCAGAGAGAGAGCTGCAGCTCTTCACTGAGATCCGGAGGTGGGCGGGACTGAACAGCTAACATCAGCTTGTCCCGCCCACCTCCCGACATCAAGCTGAAAATCTGACAACTCTCTCAGCATTCTCTGCATTCCAATGTGTTTAATCACACTTACAAAGCACAGAACGGCTCTTAGAAGCAGCACGGCTCTGTTTAATGTAAAACTACTGATCCCCCACAGACACTGACTCGGGTATAAGCCCGAGGGGGGTCTTTTTCAGCACAAAAAATGTGCTTAAAAAACTCGACTTATACCCGAGTATATACGGTAAATCTGCATTTAAAGGGTTGTTCCACTCAAAATTGATATTTAGCTATAGATGGGGCCTGGTGGGCTGAGTCCATCCCTGGCTTCTTATGTTTTAGATCAGCCTTTCTCAACCTTTTCAACACAGAGGAACCCTTGAAATAATTCTCCAGTCTCGGGGAACCCCTGCTAAAAATTAAAAATCTACAACTCATGATACATTAGTGTGATGGTCATTGAGAAGAATGCTCCTTACACTTGTGGTCATTGGGAAGAATTACCCCCTTACAGATAGCTAAAAAGGTCAATGATGTCATTGGGAATTTATCTGAGAGGTAGAAATTGACCATTGCTCAAGGAACCCCTTGCAACCTCTGGAGGAACCCCAGGGTTCCACGGAACCCTGGTTGAGAAACCCTGTTTTAGATGTTTGAAGAACAAGATCTGCCCGCTTTAATTCCTGGCAAGCCTCAGTCCAAGGCACCTAGTATCTTTCCTACCTGCTTTCTCCTCTGCTGCTATCTGCATGAGTCACTTGTGACAGACTATGCCAACACCACCGAATCCCAGTGGATGGCTTTGCCCCCCCTTTTCCCCCAGCACACAGAAGGCCATTGACAGCTTTAGCTGTGAATGTTTCCCTATGAGACTCTGTAGAAGGAGGTGTGTCCTTTCCCTTCACTCAGGTCTCAAATTGCACTTAGCTCCCTGTTCCCTGCTCACTCAGGGTGTGATGACAGATCCCCACCCCCTGCCTGCTAGAGCTCAGATATACTGAGTAAATTGTGTGCTTTAGAAGGCTGTAGAGAAGTCATTGCTGTAGTTAAACAGGTAAAAAATATGTAGGAGGCTTTTTTTCATCTCTGTGTATTATCTGATACTAGTTACTTCAGCGGGTATGTGTAATGGTTTACAACCACTTTAAATAACTTACTGAAATTACTTAAAATTACACAATCCTTATGGCCATACAGAAGGGGCTGCATTACTGGGGTGGAGAATAGTAACAATAAAGGGTTACAAACAGTAGGCCTTACCTGACTGAAGCTCGAGGGTTAGGTATAAGGGAGGATGGGTAGGATGGAAGGTCAACAAGTGAAGAAGGTTACAAAGCAGGGGGGGCCATCTAATGGTATGTTGCTGGTGTTGGTGCCACTTGTCTTCTGGAGCTGTTCTCAGTGGGGTGTGGCTGGGAACAAGGGTCGATTTTGGTGAAGCTTTTTTGGCTAGCGGACAACAAAGATCCCTTCTTGTAACCAACTGTTGTTTTTTATTTGGTTTCTGGTACATGGAACCATTAATTGTTTTGTGGTTAAATAAAAGCTATTATTGGGATTCATCAAGGGGACAGAATTAACAAATCAGTCAAACCTGTTCACACTTAGAATATTCGAAGAACATCAGCAGTTGCACTGTCTGTACTGCTCAATCTGTAAGGCATTTTAAAAATCTCTTGCATGCAGCGAATCTAAGCCTTCAAAGCTGAATACTTGTAAAACACTCATTTCAAGTGCTTAGTGCCCAGAAAGACTACAATATGGCTCATAGGCTTGTAAAGCACTCATAAATTGCTCCTCAAATGCTATGATTGGAAGAAAAACAGTACCAAAGCATTGAAAGTGCTTATAAAAGCTCCTGCGTAAACTCCAGCCACCAGAAAAAAAAACACATATTATATCTTAGGATTCAATCTTCATTCACATAAATGGTTATACTAAAATAAAAATAATATCAGACAGGATATGGGCTAAAAAGAACCAACACACCCTACAATAAACCATTGTGAAGCACAGTAGATGGTACCTGTTTGTATCACTTCCATCAAAAACCAAGTAAAATATCAGGTTTATTCCTTGTTGTACAATAGAAGCCATTATTTCCACATAGTGCACTGATGATGGCCAACAAGCCAGAAATACAGGGTGGGCCATTTATATGGATACACCTTAATAAAATGGGAACGGTTGGTGATATTAACTTCCTGTTTGTGGCACATTAGTATATGTGAGGGGGGAAACTTTTCAAGATGGGTGGTGACCATGGCGGCCATTTTGAAGTCGGCCATTTTGAATCCAACTTTTGTTTTTTCAATAGGAAGAGGGTCATGTGACACATCAAACTTATTGGGAATTTCACAAGAAAAACAATGGTGTGCTTGGTTTTAATGTAACTTTATTCTTTCATGAGTTATTTACAAGTTTTACAGGTCATACCCTGTAGATGTATGCACTTAGTCTACTATCCCAAAATAAGCAATAAAACCCTTTTTTTGTATTTATTTATTTTGGATTTGCAATGCAAGTAACACCCGAAGAGACTTTCTCTCCCTTTTGGCTGATTTGTTCTGTAAATTCAAACTACACCTGTTTAGATAGGGGGCTCTTTTGGATGTACTCATTACAAGTCTATGAAGGGTTCCAAGACTACAAATCTCTCCTCAAAGTCCAACCCTTTAAAAGAAGCCTTTGTGGGACCGGTGCTCATGGTTTGAATCCCAGCCTGGACACTATGTGCATAGATTTTTGCATGCTCATGCTAGTGTTTTCAAGGGATTCCTCCCATGCCAAAGACTTTTTTTTGTGTCAATGGACAGCCAAAACTCCACTGGTGTTCAGGTATAATGGGATTGACTCCTAAAGAAGGTCAAACAGAATATAGGTAATTGAAAAGATTAATTGATGGCTTTCCTGTTCTGGGAGTTCTACTTTAATATGTTTTATCTTTATCTAGTTTACCCAATTGAACTACTTTTAGCTTTACAAAGAACAGGAATTCTGAGGAGCAATAAAATGCCACCAAAGCAGATAAGGTTTTATGAAAAAAAAAAAAAAAACAGAGGGGTCTATTCATATTTAAGAAGTGGCCGTGGAAGTAGTTTAGTGATGTTTCTTGCAAGGACAAGCTTATGCAGTGACAGCAGACAAGGAATAGAGGTAAGCAAGGACACAGCCATACCGCAGGCTACCGCATCTTGTTCAGTCATGAATAATTAACTAGAAGAAGAATATTAAGACTTTGGAGCAGAATCTTCTAGTATACTTCCTGCTCATCTACTTGTTCAGCCCCAACTACAGGGTCATATGACTACCTCCTCCTACTACTAAATCTCAGAACCTTCAAAGGGAGGTCTAATAAATTTTTGGGGGTCCTGGTGAGACCCTGATTTACAAAACACAAACACTTTGGCTCTCAGAAACCAAAATAACTTTAATGCTCCAAGCAGGTATACATTTTGATTGGCTACCATGGGGCAAAGCACATAGCTTTTGTTTGACTTAAGGCTAGTACACACGATGCAACGGTCGTACAACAACGGTCTTACAACAGCTTGTTGTACGATAATCTGACCGTTAGTACGCACGATAACAATAGCCGACATTCAATGGTCGTACAACAGAAGTTGGTTGAGCAAACTAGAAAACTTTTGTTGGCCAACAAGCTGTTGTATGACTGTGGACTCGTGTGTACAGAAGTTGTACAACAAAAGTTGTACGTGCAAAACAGAAGTCAGGAACGCCCGAAAGTGTCCGTACGTGTAAACCTATGTTCCAAATTCACAAATCTCATTCACCTGAACTTCCTCTTTATACATTTGTAACACGTCACTACGTTCGGCTTTGTTGTATGATTACTTGACCTATGTCAGCACGTTAGACACAACCTTCAACAGCCGATTTTGGGCAAAAGTTGAACGTGCGGTTGCACGACCGTTGCACCGCATGTACGAGGCATTAGCTGCAATTGGTGTTGTGGTGCTTATTGGGGTCCCCCGACGAGGCCCACATTTTTAAAACACAAGTGCTTTTGCTTTCAGGAACCAAAATAACTTTAGTGCTCCAAAAAGGTTTTAATTTTATTGGCTACTATAGGGCAACACAAATAACTTTGGTTTGACTTAGATGCAATTGGTGTTGGAGCCACTATAAATTACTGTTAAGCAAACTTGTTAAAAGTGCAAATAGTTGTGGTCCAAAAAACTGTGAAGCTCCTCATTTCCAAACTAGAATGAAACCTCTATGAAACCTAAAGGAAATGAGGACTGGGTTCCAAAAATATGTATATTACAGATCAGCAATTTATTAAAACTTATGCATAATGGTTTTGTAAACTCATGGCAGCCCAGCCTAATTGGATATTGGGGCCAAAATACAGTATAGAGCATTTTCTTTAGAAAATTCTACCAGGGATATTAAGATAAAATGGTGGGACCTGGTGGCACAGGCAGTCAAGCTAAGGGTGCCTAAGCAACAGTAGAAGCAGCCTTTGGAGCAACCTTCTTTTAAAAATCGTGTGGTAATCTTAACCACCAACATTAAAACTGAAATTTGGATTCAGATTTGGCCATCCAAAGCTGTGAAAATTGTTCACAATTTTAACACCATTTGAAAATCAGTATCAGGATCAAAATTTCTAATTTCTGAAATAAAAATTTCTACTGAACTGAAATATGAACCAGGTTCCAAAAGGTGTATATTACAAATCAGCAAATTATTCACAATTACGTATAATGGTTTGGTAAACCCTTTGGCCTGATGAGTTAATAGGCTCAAAAAGCAGCCTGAGACACTATTTTTAAAGTTCTGCCGTGGATACTAAGATAGCAGGGTGGAACCTGGTGGTACAGGCAGTCAAGCTAAGCTAAGGATGCCCAGACAACATAAGAAGCAGCTGAAGCCTTTGGGGCAATCTTTGGTCGCTTTCTTTTAAAAACTTCTTGGGAATATGAACCACGAAAAATAAGTCTGAAATCCGGACTCAAATTTGGCTATTCAAATCTGTGAAAATTGGTCAGAAATTAACATCATTTGAAATTCAGGATTAATTCTACTGTAAATACAATGCAAGCGACATTATCTTTTGTACAAATATAGCAAAACAAGAAGTTTATCTCCAAAAATTATTTTTACATCACTAAGACTATACACTTACTGGTGCTTTGAATTCCAGCCAACTCTAAAACTTAATGTCATCTAAGGACACTTTTTAGGTTGTACCGAATGTTTGCACATTGCCAACGGCAAAGCAATCACCCTCTTAACAAGTTCTCAGTGCTATTTACTAAAATGAAATAACCCATTTTTACTAGTTAGCAGCTAATCATGTAAAATAATGACAATTAACAAGCACTGTGTTTAGACACTTTAATTAACGTAGCCCTTAGTGCGGAAAAGCTGCCAACACCTTCAAGGAGAATTCAGAGTTCTCCTCAGCGTAAAGTTAAACTTACTTCCTTAAGTCCTAAATATTCTAATGAAGAGGTTCCATGGCTGCCTTTTGTTTTAGCTAAAGTGTACCTGTACTCAGACAACACAAAAACAAAACCCCAAATGCTCTACTATGCAAGCTTTTCATGTGCTCTTTATTCAATGGTTTTATCTGTTAGTGGAAGGGCTTGTAGATTTATTTTAATCTGGAATAAGGGAACATTCATATATTCCAGATACTACATCAAGACTGATTGTCATATTCTATGGAATGTAAGACAGCAAATGTAATTTATTTTTGAAATAAGCATTTAATATGGTTTGTATCCATAACCCTGTTATGAGTTACTACTCAAAGAGTCGCTGTCACCAACTTAAAAAATTCAGGGAAAAGTACAGAGAAATCAAGTATGTTAAAGGCCTACTTGCAGCATTTCCATTAAGCATGTTAACCCCTTGGGGATGACACCTCCCAGCCCTTTAAGGGGTTTTAGATGCCACGAGGCAGGTAGGGGTTTATGATCATTTAACCGCCATGATTGGCTGTTATGGCGGTCACATGTTTCGGAAGTCTCCTGATCGCAAGCAGAGATTGGAAGCTTTCCGTTAGCCGCCAGTAACTGTGGCAGGAGTGTGCATCGAGCATACTCTTAGCACAGCTGTTTTTGCAATATTGCATGCAAATATGTAGCCACTCAACACCAGTGCCCACCCGCCAATAGGTCGCATATTTGCGTACTGTCTGCGCCAAGAGGTTAATTCACTGGCAATGTGCTTTTCAATGTACTACTGCAGGATTAGTCAATTTCCTAGAACAGCCTCCCTCCCTGCACATCATATCTCTCTTCTGTTCTGGGGGTGTCCAATTACTGTTGGTCCAGCTCTTCTGCCCCTCCCATCACCTACCTGCTAGGGTTGGAGCAGCCCCCCTAATCCATGTGCCCGGCCCCTAATCTATACAGGGCGCCAAATGCATGGAATGGGTTTTTTTTTTTGAAGCATATGATTAGAGCCTGAGGCTCTAATTGGCTGCAAAAAAGGGTGGGCTCAGGGAGCAGAGCACTGCGCCCTGAGCCCACTCAGTTGTGTAACAATAATGAATTAATATTTGCAATTGTCTTCCTGATTCTCCTCCTGGCCAATCAGGAAGTGGGTCCTGAGATCCAACTGGCCAAGAGGAGAAGCGACCATATTGGCCGCTGAGGAGGAGATGCAGGGGGAAGCCGCCAAGGAGGAGATGCCGGGGGAAGCCGCCAAGGAGGAGACATCGAGGAGGAGATGCAGGCCGGTGACCTAGATGGGGTAAGTGTGGGATTTGCCAATCGACCGAGCAACGGGGGGTGTTTTTGACTGACTGACCAACCGAACGTGGGGGAGGTTGACTGATGGACCGACCTGGGGACACCCTGGGTGGTTTGTTTGCTGCCCCCCCCCAAAAAAAATGGAGAACCAGCCGCCACTGGATTAGGAGAGAAGAAAACACTACAGAGTGTCAGGTGAGGGATATTTCTTAGTCTGCTGGGGCTGCTGACATCACATACAAAATGGCAGCACCCATCAGCAGCCTCAAGACTTGTGATTGTCTACACAAGTGAGGTTTTTACATATAAAAAAGTGCAATAAATACACTTATAATATTATGGGATGATTTTTGTTGAGGTGAATGATCTGGCATCAGGGTCTCTTTAACAGAAAGCACAGTACTGTCTTCATACTTGTTGGCAGTATATGAACAACCAGACATATTATGGTGAGGCTAAATGGAACTAAATACCCAATCAACTAGCTGGTGTGGGTGGGGAAACACAGTGGCAGAGGCCACTGCCTATGCTGTATATCAGAGATCCACCCATATGTCCTGGCTTTCCTTCATATGCTCAAATAGAGAAGCCAGCTCCCTGCAGGCTTGCACATAGATGGTTTCCCCCATGGAGAAAGGCAACACATCATGGTTCCACAACACCTAAACGCAGATGTTGGCACCGCAATGCTGCATATTCTAGCTTTACAGCTGATTGTTCGATTTATGCTCACTTTTCGTCCTTTCACTCCCATGCTTATGTTTGCCGTATTAGCATACCACATCTTGCTTTAGAGCAGGGATCTCCAAACTACAGCCCTCCAGCTGTTGTAGAACTACACAGCTCATGAGGCATAGTAAAACTCTGACATCCACAGACATGACTAGGCATAATGGGAATTGTAGTTCCTGAACAACTGGAGGGCCATAGCTTGAATACCCCTGCTTTAGAGCTTAGGTTGAGGTCCATTCAAAGAGCAGTAGCCAACAACAGCTAATATCTGATCCGACCACAGGCACCTAAATCATGATTGGCTATGCAATGAGCACTTTCAGAAATGTACAGAGTACAGTTGCTTTAGGAAAGCCTTAAAAATACCTAATTTTGACTTTAAAGCACATGCAAAGTTCTACAACTTCCACCACTGTAATCACACACCCCGCCAATACTGCGAGCTGAGACTAGGCTTCTAAATAATGGCATGTAAATGGTCTCCCACTGAGTCTCTGTGATTGTTTCTTAACATCATCCTGGAACTCTATGTGCTTTTGGGATGAACCGTCCTTTGAAGCACAGCATGGGTTACCCAGGCAAAGCTAAAATCTGTGAACATGAAGAGTTTGACACTGCTCTGCAGGGATGGAGTGGGATGGACGGAATGAGAGAAAAGTGTGCTTAATGCATTCACTGTGTAGCATACGTAAAATGATTCTTTTTATCAAGGAATAAATGGGTGACAGAAAATTTCCCCTTCCACCACCACCATCCGCCTCCAAGATCAGTCGAAAAAACAAAAATGTCGTTATTTTTTTCCCAAGATTTTTTATCAAAGCCATGTGTGGTACAAAGTAAAACGGGAGGATTGAGTAATCACGTATCTGCATTAGAGGTTGCATACGGATGCTAAAATTAATAGATCACTTATTGGCACATGCTGGTAAGGTGAATCCTCATCTTTCTTTTTATCTCTGTTGGAGACTCTAGTGGTGAGATCTCTTACTGTTATTCAGTCAAACTTTCAACTAACAACCTCCATTTTTCTAGTTTTACCTCCTCCTCTAGTTATAACTGTGCAGCTAGGAAGATATCAGCGTTAGACCCAATGCTTACAGTAATGTAGCAAACTAGTCAGACATGCCCCCTTCCCTTCTCTGCAATACAAGTCTAAGTGAGGACACTTGAGCTGAGGGGTGCGGCTGTTACTCAGCTCTGCCAGCACAGGGCACTGCAATAAGGGCCAAAAGGAGCATTTTCGGTGAAAGAAAAAGTTATTTTAAGGCATTTCCAATCAAATATTACTCACAAATCAAAACATGCTGGGGTACAAGACTTTAAGGAGATCAAAAGGTGTAAGATTTTATAGTTACATAGTTGGTAAGGTTGAATAAAGACACAAGTCCATCCAGTCCAACCTGTGTAATTGGTATATGTGTGTTCATGTTGATAATAATTTCAGTTGGACTTTAAGATGATTCAGTGTTACTAACTGCTAATGAATTAAGATGCTATCTCTTTTAAAGTGGTTGTCAACTTGTGACAATTACTTTAACCTACAGGTAAGCCTATAATAAGGCTTACCTGTAGGTGCCCTGCATATCTCCCAAACCTCTATGGTTCAGGAGATATGCAGTGTACTAGATGTCATTTCGGCACGTGCGCAGTGAAGAAACGGCCTCCGTGCCGTTTCATCACTGTGATCGTACCGTGACTGGTGGCTCCCGCGCGGGAGTGACGTCACGTGACTCCGGCCAGTCACAGAGCTGGAGATTGTGGCCCCGGAAGGAAGAGGGGCAGAAGATGGACGCGGCCAGCACAGGGGACAGTGCTGGCTGATGCAGGCTTGGTTTGCAGGTAAGTGGCACATAATGGGCTACTAAGCAATGCATACTAGCCCATTATGCATCTACTTTGCAGGGGAATGTAGAGGAAGTAAATCCAGTCTGGGTTTACTTCCTCTTTAAGATGTTTTTCTAAAAGTTTGTATTAATAACAATGCAAAAGAATAAAAGCATATAATAACAGGGGTCAAGAGAGTTACAGCATGATATATGGTGGTGTGAACATACATGTAATTAATTTATAGCAATTGTCATATTAGTAATATGAATTAGTATAAGTAATTATGGAAACAGGAGTTCCCAGTATGAACACAACACTGGCAAATAACACAGTGGGATTGATTTACTAAAGGCAAATAGACTGCGCATTTTGCAAGTGCAGTAGCACTCTGTAAGGGCATTTGCTCCAGAGCCTAGTAAATTAGGTGAAGCTTCACTTTGCAAATCATACACTATCGAATGCAAGGGAAAGAAAACAAACTGCATTTTTGCTGCCTCATGATTGGATGATGGAAGTCAGCAGAGCTTCCCCTCATCTACTAAGCTCTGGAGCAACTGCACTTGCAAAGTGCACAGTCTATCTGACATTAGTAAATCTAACCCAGTGTGTCCCCTAAAATCATACCCAATCACATGCAAACTTTTTTTTAAAAAATGCATTTTTGCGTGCACATTATTGGATGATAGAATTCTGCAGAGCTGTCCCTCATTTGCTAAGCTCTGGAGAAACTGCACTTTCAGAGTGCAACTACACTTGCAAAGTGCACATGCTGTGTAGGTGCATTGTGGTGTTGGCGGCAGTAATCGCACAGAGGCCTGGAGTGCATTAAACTGTGTATTGAAGAACATGCAAACAGTACAGCAACCCGGCGGGTTCATCTGATCGGGAACCTACAGTCAATGCAGCCGAGAATCAGAGGTAATAGTAGTTTGTGTGACCCAAGATGGCCACCAGGGTCACCTGAATGCAGCGTAGTCAACAGGAACACTACTCTGGGGAACAGAGGGAACCACAGAGAAACCAAGTTTCCCTTAACCTCCCTGGCGGTATGATTATTTCAGATTTTTGGTGATGAAAGCGGTACGATTATTTTGCATGGAAATTTGGCGTTTTATATTGTAGGCCTGTAATTCTTAGCAATAACTCACTTAAATCTGTCCAAACAAGAGTCTAGTAGACATCCCGGGTAGGAAAAAGTTTGAAACATGAAATCATAAATTATAATATAATAAATAACTATAAATAATTATCAGAAATAATAACGTAATAGTAATAAAATGTATTCAATAATGTAATCAAACCAAAACACTGCAATTTGCTCAGTTGCAGAATTGTCGCTGTCGTCACTATCAGTGTCTGATGATAAATTTCCCCAAAAATCAGTATCACTCAATTCTGCAAATGATTCTTATTTACTATTGGTGTTTTCTAGCTGATCAATAACCACTTTTGACGTAAAGGGACACTTTTTGGTTGCTATGGACATTCTCACGTTTCCAGGCAGAAAGAATGGCATATATAATATAAAAGTGCATGCAGGGCACTGGGCAAACCACTAGGGACAAAGGGGATGTGAAATTATTTCATACAGCAATGTAATCTGTAAGATTACAGTGTACTGTGTGTACTGTGTGTTTCACTATTTGAATTTCCCGCCGGTCTCTGTCCCCGTGCGACGCAGCGCTCGCAGGGAACGGAGCCTGGCACACAGAGGCATCGGGCGGAGGGACAGACATACTGACACTGCGGGAGGACATCGCTGGATCCATGGGACAAGGTGAGTAAGCCAGCCTGGATCCAGCAATGCAATCCCGAGTGTGGCTCGGGGTTACCGCTAATGGTACTGAAATTCCACCCCGAGCCACACTTGGGATTACCGCCAGGGAGGTTAATTTCCCCCCAGCTGCAGTACTGTCCCGGGTGAGTGCCACCTACTGTGGAGAAAATAGACTGCACCTACCTGCACACAGTGTATTTGCTTTTAGTAAATCAACCCCAGTGTGTCATTGACCAAACAGTGGGGTCCCGATGGCCTTCCCACCATGTTTAAAAACCCCAAATGTAATTAGCCTAAATACCAAAAATATAACAGTACCGCTGTTAGACCCAACCAAAATGAGCTTGTGTACCCAAGGCAAAACAAATACATTATGGAAACAAGTGACATGAGCAAGTCAGCTCTTTTTTACCCAAGTTTCACCGCTCTAGAATGCTGAATTTTAGTTATGCCCAAAATGAATAAAAAAAAATGAGAACACTATGTGGATATTACACTTTAAACTCTCTGAAAGAACTTGCCAATCTAGTCAGCTTTTTTCACCTTGGCATTGAGTCACGACAAGTGATTGATATCTGTCCGCCTACTTTCATGAACTGCTGGAGGGATGAGGTAAGTAGAATTTGGAGTTCAAGGAAAATGTGTCCTCTATGGAATTGTACTGCCATATTTTCTTTTAGAAAAAGAATGAAATGACACATTGAAAACATTGAATAATAAAACGACATCACAAATTATTTAAAAAAAAATTGCTGTACCATTACAGGGGAACTCAGGTCATCATTTTTGTTAAATTATTTTAATAAGCTAAAGAAAAAAAAAATAGAGCCCCTAAATGTCTGTGGTTCAGCTAAAGAGTTTTCTCTCTTCCTGTCCCAGAGACAACATTGTGACCCGGGGAATGAAGCGGGTGGAAATTTACAAAGGGGACAGAGACAGAAAGTGAAAGATGGAAAGATGGCCTAGCCTTCCTTGGTACAAGAGATAGTTTGCTTCCTAACATTCCCCTTCAGAAATATGATATATGGTATTCTTAACTGACCCAAAAAGAGTTTGTTCACACTTTTTATTCAGATTCATATTTCGCTGGGGTGGTAACCCTTGATAAAACTGGCCTCGGCCTCACCATTGATCTGATTAAAGTGGCATCCATTTCTACGTATGCTTCTGTAAAGTGTGCATGTGTTCTATATCCTTCTTTGAGTTGCACCCTGGCACTCTACTTTTGACTAGCTGTGTCCATGTACAATATATTTATAGACATATTAGATAAAGAGATAGATTTGGCCCCCTCCAAATTATTGACTTCAGGTGTTTCCAGTAAAGGGTGATGTTAAAGGCGCAGCACACAAAGATATTTTAGGCAATTTTGTGCTTCCAACCTTGTAGAAACCCTTTGGGGAAGGCCCTGTCTGTTCCACCATGACTGTTATATTGTGCACAAAGCCAGCTATATGAAGACATGGTTTGATGAGCTTATGTAGGGGAACCCAAGTGGCCTTACACAGATCCCTAACATCAACCTTATTGAACACCCACTGGAATGCTATCCAGGTCTTCACATCCAACATCAGTACCTCAAAACAGTGGGAGCTCAACGCCTTGTAATGTGTGACCACTATAATTCGTGGGTAGTGATTGCAACAAGTGATGCCATGCAAATCTGAACAAGGAGATGTAAAGTCAACAGCACTTCAGATATATGTTTCACACATTTTCATGGAAATGGTGTCACATACATCAGAAACCAACTGTTAGCACCCGGATCACCTGCTGGTGGAACTGTGCTTCCCAGAGCAGTAGGTTGTAGCTCTGGTGTTCACCAGTGGGTGTCTCCCAGCAGATCCCAGTAATCAGTTTCCACCTGATGCTGGCTGCTGGGAGGGTATTTATTTCCTCCTCTACATTACCCTCTTGCTCCAGTGTTTTGCTTTGCTGCTGATACTGCTAGCTGTTTCCTGTCCTGTTCTGGCTCTTGATTGTCCTCTTTGCCTTGTTCCTATACCTTTAACACCGCTGCCCTGTTCCTGCTCCCCTTGTTCTTGCTTCCAATTTTGGTTCCCTCTTCCTATATGTCCCCTGCACTTCCAAGTAACCCTGCTTTTTTGTGTTCCCCATTTGTATATATTATATATAATTTGTTTGCTACTTAGACTTTCTGTTACTATGTTAGGTTGTTTATTTAGGAATTTTTCGTCACTGGTGTTTTGGTTCACCTATATCTTTATGTTTGCTGTTTACTATAGCTAGGCAGATTTGGAATTCCTGCTGGTGATTCTTGAAACCAACCTTTTGGGGCCTCGCATGGTCTCTTCTCTTTCCTAACGTCAAGGCCCCCAAAACACTGACTTATATGAAGTTGTTTCCACAATAAATGTATGCAACATACATCAGGAGTACTGATGACTTTACACCTTGTTCAAAATGAGTATCTGATTTTACAAATGTCCTTTTGGATGAATGGGCAAAAATTCCAGCATACACACTTCAAAATCGTATGAAAAGCCCATCTCAGAAGAGTGGAGGCTGTTATGGATACAAAGGGGGAGTCCATGGACAGATAGATAGATAGATAGATAGATAGATAGATAGATAGATAGATAGATAGATAGATAGAATTTTTCCTCCTGTCCAACTTTCAATACATTAATCAAAGCTAGTTGCTGATTGGTCGCTGCGGTTCACCATGCATTGCCTCTTTTGCAATCTGTTTATGAATAACCTCTACTCTCATTGCCGAGTTTGAAGGAACATAATGTATTTATCAACAGTCTGTCTAACCTAATAGAAAAGCTAAGTGCCTAATGATGCCTGTTTAATGTCACTTCATTAAACCTCAACTTCACATCAATTACTATTCGGCGTTTAGGAATATGTATGCAGATAATGGGCCCAGGTCTGACAAAGAAAAATAAGAAGTGCCTCAACAGTGAAAATTCCTGCAGATCATAGCAGATTTCTGCATAAAATAAGCCATTTCTACGGTGGATATATTATGCTTTATTAAACTATTTGCCTCATAAATTTTTATGTTTTTTTTTTAAAGGATTATCCTGCTGGTATCACAAGACTTTTGAGGTGCCCAACCTTTCAGCCAAACAATATGCTGGGGAAACAATTTTCATCTAATTTTACGATTATTACTATTTTTTCCTTTTACTGAAAGGAAAACTGCTGTGATTTTTCAGTAAGTATGCATTTCATTACTGCACCATTTACCTAAAAGTAATATCTGACAAGTTGCACACAATTTTTGACTTGCTCGATGCTCCATATTTTCATTACTGCCTTTCCTATATAGAGTTGTAATTGCTCCCCCTGTTGGTCTCCTCTATATCAGGGACTGTGATAAACACACATGCTTCAGGTGCATCTAAAAGGCTCAAACTGTTCCATTAAGAAACAGAACTACTTATGATCTAATAAGCTAAGCAAGCACAGCAAAAACTGCTTCTCCTTATTCAGTGAGATGAAATCTCTCCGAAGTGAGTGGAAACTTCCTCTTAAAGAGTTGTCACCACAACAGGTGTCCCCATTAAATTATTTCTCCGCCATTCCCCTTATAGCAGCGTTTCTCAACCCGTGGGTCGCGACCCCCTGGGGGGTCGATTGCCGATTTCCAGGGGGTCGCGACGCTGCACGGCTCGCTGCACATCTCTCCTGACAGACCCGACTCCGTAGTATGTCGGGTCTGTCTCGGCCAGCAAGACGTCACTTCCGGGAGAGGAGGAGGAGGAGGGAGTCTGAGGGACGGTGTGGCGCTGTTCTGAGGTACTGTTTCTCTGTAATGTAGAGGAGAGAGACAGTGACCAGGAAGGGGGGGGAACAATGAAGGAGTGA
>BLSH010496824.1:1154746-1174862 GCA_018402905.1 Glandirana rugosa
TGGGGGGGAGATAGTCACGTCTGGGGGGGGGATAGACACGTCTGAATAGAGGGGGGGTCTGCACTGATAGAGGGGGGAGTCTGCACAGATAGAGGGGGGGTCTGCACTGATAGAGGGGGAGTCTGCACAGATAGAGGGGGGATCTGCACTGATAGAGGGGGGGTCTGCACAGATAGAGGGGGGTCTGCACAGATAGAGGGGGGTCTGCACAGATAGGGGGGTCTGCACAGATAGAGGGGGGTCTGCACAGATAGAGGGGGGGTCTGAACTGATAGAAGGGGGTCTGCACTGATAGTGGGGGTCTATAATGATAGAGGGGTCTGCACTGGGGGGGGTCTATACCAGAGGGTTCTGAAGAAAGCAAAAGGAGGGGGAGGAACAAAGAAAAAGGGAGAGAAAGAATAAGAGAGCAAGAAAGACGGATAGAGAAAGAGAGAAAGATGGGAAAAAAAACCCCCAAGAAATTAGGATAGAGAGCATTAAAAAGGAAAGAAAGGATAACAAAGAGAAAGAGTGGTACATCCTAAAATGTACCATAAGGGGTTTTAATACTGTGGAAGGGACTCAGGGAGCGATAAATGTCCACGGGTTAGGGGCGCAAATTACTTACAACCCACGCTACGAAAATAATTTTACTGCTAGGGGTCCCCGCAACTTGGCAAATTTTATTAAGGGGTCACGGCACTTGTAAGGTTGAGAACCACTGCCTTATAGTGATAGCCTTGCGGTAATAGATGTTCCATCATTTTCATTTCCAGGACAAACAGAGAGGTTTTAATCCCTCCCTACTTGGCTTTATATATATACATACACACACATATATATATATATATATATATATATATATTGACTGTTGGGGTGGGTCACTCCTCTTGAATTACTATTATCAAAGTATTGGGACACCTGCTTTTACACACATATGAACTTTAATGGCATCCCAATCTTAGTCCATAGGGTTCACTATTGAGTTGGCCCATCCTTTGCAGCTATAACAGCTTCAACTCTACTGGGAAGGCTGTCCACAAGGTTTAGGAGTGTCTATGGGAATGTTCATGTGCGTAAAGGCAGGCGTTCCAATACATTTTGGTGATATAGTGTATATTGCTATGACTGTTCAAATATGCTCATTCAAAGTCTTGTAGAAAGTCTGTTTTTAATCAAATCTGACTTTCCCAAGAAAGGAGCAGTAAAACACAACCTCTATGCTGCACTACTATCCATATGTCATGTTATTTTGACCCCTTTCAGCATCAGTTGCACCCATTGCCCCCTACAGTTCTTTTGATACAAAAATATCCAGAGGACAGAAGAAAATAACTAAATTGGGAAAAAAGTTATCACAATTTGTTAAATAGTGAGGCTTAGTGCTGAACCCTCTAGCCCTGAGGCCGTACACACTGGTCCACCAGTGCCATTTTGGAGGAGGGGCAATGCAGAAGGAGCCTGCAGACCTGCAGCATCTCAAAAGTGTAGGAGCAAATAAGATAAGTTCATAAACTTTAAATGCAAGTTGAAGACTGAGGTCACCCTTTTAATCAGTCTGTATATTTGGAGATTTCCAACTCATAAACACACCCCCACTAACCGTACATTCACCCTGTGACAAAGAGTAAGCTGCATATTATCTGCCGCCACGAACGGCGATATCAATCACGGTGTCGTTATATAGATCCTTTCATCCTCACATCTCCTATCTCTTTACATAGGCAATTAATCAAGTTCCACATTTTTTTATTAAGAAAATATAATTGGCTCTCTTTCATATACTCCAGAAAGATGAAAGGGAAAATTGATCATGAAATTTTAAGATGAGACTCGGTGCGGGGAAAGTAGAGGGATGGACAATTTAAATTATTAATTATCGGGGCTTTAAAAATTCTACGAGTAGTGGGAATGTGACAAGGAAAAGGAGAGATGGAGCCTTCAGATAAGCAAAGATGAGCGAATGAACGCATTAACGTCAAGGTAAAAATTCTATAGGGATTTTATGGTTAAAAGGTCCTGTACAGATGTAAAGGTCCAAGCTTTATGGAAGTGGTACTTTAACATATAGACTATAACTTTATAGAGCTGTGTGTGTAATGTATGGATACCTTGGATAGTTATGCTGGCCATAGACATTTAGAATCTTGGCTGGTTCAGCAAGAATTGGCCGAGATTCAAACCATGCATGGGCAGGCTAAATTTACCAAGTTGATCTATTGATTGACTTGGGCACAACCAACCTGCTGGAAGAATACAATGGCTGGCCGGGGGGATTCCACTGTGACTAGAGTTGAGCGGACATCTGGATGTTCGGGTTCGGTGGGTCCGGCCGAACTTTGCGAAAAGTTTGGGTTTGGTACCGAACTTGACCCGAACTTTACCCCGGACCCCGAACCCCATTGAAGTCAATGGGGACCCAAACTTTTCGGCACAAAAATGGCTGTAAAAAAGTCCTGGCAAGTGCTAGAGGGCTGCAAAAGGAAGTAAAAGATTTTAGAACAATAATCTGTCCCTTACAGCAACAGCAGGAACTTGACCCTATAGGAGTAGGCGATGATTTTAGAACAATAATCTGTCCCTTACAGCAACAGCAGGAACCTGACCATATAGAACTAGGAGATGATTTTAGAACACTAGACTCTACCTAGTCCAGAATCAGATTGTTTTGTAATGCAGGATGAGATGTTATTAATATCAGCAATCTGTCCCTCACAGCGCCGGCAGCATCCTCTCCCTAGACTAGCCTGAGAGCATGTGACATGCAGCACTACGTGACTCCAGCTTATACAGAGGCTGGGTCACATGATGCACTGGCCAATCACAGCCATGCCATTAGTAGGCATGGCTGTGATGGCTTCTAAGGGCAAACCGGTGAAACGCTTGTTGATTGGCTGCCCTGCAGCTATTCAACAGGCGTGATCAAATACCCGAAACCAGAACTTTTTTTCAAATGTCCGGGTTCGGGTCTGGGTCACGGACACCCCAAAGTTCGGTACGGACCCGAACTTTACAGTTCGGGTTCGCTAAACTCTAACCGTGACAACATTGTCTGTGTTGATGGAGGAATCAACCCATGGTTGCAGGAAATACATTTGCTTTGTGTATGTCCTGCTTTAGTCACATTCTACTGGACTAGTTCTGTAAAGTTTGAAGATGTTTTAACTTATCCAAGCCACTTCTTCAGTTCTATAAGTATAAAAAAAATACCCCAGCACTCATATGCACACAGGTAGCACCGACACCTAGATCCAATCACAGTGGAAAGGCAGATGGTATTCTCCAAAACCAGGATGGGTGAAGTGAGCTTTGGAACCAACCTATTCTATTCATACTGTATAATCCCATCCTTGATGTCAGGAAGGTTTCATAGGCATTAATCCTTTAATTTACATGGCTTAAAGGTGTGAACTGTTGTCAAACCACCAGGGTAGAGATGGTAAAATGGTATATATTTAAAAATTCACACAGCCATATACAGTAAATCAAAGGAATTTCACATATAAAGCCTTCCTGACATTAGGGATAGTATTATGTCACTAAAACATGGTGGTTCCACAACTTTCACATATTCTATACCGTTCCTGGATAATGGTAATCTGCCTTTCCATAGTAACAGGATCAAGGTATCGTTGCTACCTGTGTGGATATTTCCTGACAATCGTTAGAAGACAAAAATGGTTTGGAAAAGCTACAAAATGTCTTTAGCAGTACAAAAGAAGTATAGTTGCATGTCACTAACTACTACTAGATATACCATGACCTAGATAAATGAGAACCTTCACAGATCTAAGGTATAGACGTGCCCCAGAAAAAGTGGGGAAGGCATAGAGTTCCCAAGATTGCCAAGGCATTAACTGTTTACTGCCAACCTAGGACAGTAAAAGACATTTCAAACAGGCATTTAAAAATGTGATTTCTGTAAAAAAAACATAAAAGTATTTAGCATGATTCTATAATCAAGGCCACTGAAGAAATAAAACTGCGTAAAACACACATCTACCCAGTCTGCCACAACATCTCCTTGTAATTGCATACAATTGTTGATTTTCTGAAAGTCAGTACTTGCATAGGACTGGGAAGAGCCATAATATGAGACTGGTCAAGCATGTACTATAAAGCAAGTCTTGTGTAGAGATGCGCAGTCCTGATGGTGCTGGACCCATGTAATTCAAAGTTGTGCTCGAAGTGACTACAACGAATGGGGTCGCGAAAAAACAGTATTAGAAGGAAGGACGTCAACATGTCTGACACTTTTAAGGGAGATCCCATCTTTTGGTTGCTAGGTAATGAGCTTTGTAAGATGAGGGTGGTTAGACTCAAGCCGTAGGTGCGTTTTCAAGTGAGTAGCTCCAGTCCAAATGTGTATTTTTAAGGGCATGGTAGTCCACTTTTATTTAAAAGAGCGGAAAAGTTCACAGAAGACATCAGTTGCCCACGCAGGGGGTTCCTCCATTACAGTGGCTTACTCTCTTGACACACGGCGGCTTCAGGCCTCCAGCCTAAGCCTTAGGTCTGCTCCTCAGACCAATACAAAGAGTTCTTTAAAGTCAAGCTCTCTCATAGCTTACTCGCAATCAGCGCCTTGCTGCTCTGTCCCAGACTAAATATGCCTCCTGCAGACATGCATGCTCTGGCTGCCCCATGTAGCCTCTCTGACTCCTGGAAAGGATTGAAGTCCTCCTGACTTCCATGCACAGAACTCCTGTCTGTTGGGTGGAGCCCTGAGCTCTAACCCCAGGTCTATTATGAAGCCACTGGTTGGTGTGTTGAGTTGGGAATTTTCTCTGTCTATTATGAAGCCAGCCTACACCTGAACAATCAGCGCGCGCCCGTGTCTCCAAAAATCTGGCGTAAACCACCAATGTTCTGAGGAACGCACGGTCCCACTGCTACAGCTTGTATTTTTAGGTCCATGAGAATTGGATATAAGAAAAGATAAAAGTGAGTGTTGCATTTTACCCTCATGAGCTCTGCCCAGGTGACCTGGTATCTAGGAGTCTGGGAGGCAGGGCTGTGTGCAGGGGAGGGCTGTGCCAGGGTGGCAATTGCCCCCCAGGCCATCCTAACTTACATTCAAAATGGCCGACGGCCGCTGCCGCTCACACTTTTTTCTCCACCTAACTGCAGGCAAAGGGGGGGCACTGGTGAGGCTGCATTGATGGGCACTGGTGAGGCTGCATTGGTGGGCACTGGTGAGGCTGCATTGGTGGGTTGTGAGTCTGCATTGATGGGCACTGGTTGAGGCTACATTGGTGGGTGGTGAGGCTGCATTGATGGGCACTGGTGAGGCTGCATTGGTGGCTGGTGAGGCTGCATTGATGGGCACTGGTGAGGCTGCATTGGTGGGTAGTGAGGCTGCATTGATGCATTATTTTTGTTAAAGCTCCTTTGTTGCTATTAAGATTAAATGATGTTACCACATTGTATTATATTTGTCTTGCTTCATAATATCAATATCCATTCTAAAATCAGGTGGGCATGGATGGTGAGCTGATTCGGTGGTTCAATGGGCTACTTGACTGGACTTGCCCCCCAGGCCTAAGGCTGCCAGCCCTCCCCTGGCTGTGTGTAAATGGACACACAGAGCTCAGCTCGGAAGAGAGTCTGCTTGAGTGCCCCCATCGCAAGAGTCTTGCTGCTGGGGGTATTCGGCAGAGGGGGAGGAGCCAGGAGTGCTTGCGGTGGGATCAAAAAAAGAAGAGGATTGGGACTGCTCTGTGCAGAACCATTGCACAGAGCAGGTAAGTATAACATTAAAATGATTTCCTTCAGAGTCACTTTAAGCACAGCGATGACCTCATCCGTGTGCTGTTGCTCCCTCACTGTCAAACTGCTGCTAAATGAAGGTGTAGGACAGTGGTTCTCAACTCCGGGCCTCGGGACCCCCCAACAGGCCAGGTTTGCAGGATAACTGAAATACATCACAGGTGATATAATTTGCTGCTCAGTGATTGCAGTATTCTAGCCTGCATCTCCCCAAGGTAATACTTAAAATCTGGCCTGTTGGTGGGTCCCGAGGACCGGAGTTGAGAACCACTGGTGTAGGATCATTTATGAACTCTATATATATGCCTGCCTGGAGTTTAGCTTTAAACTAGTAAAACTTTACATTTCTTACAACTCTCCTGGTGTTTCAGTGTGTGCCCGTCCTAGGGCTGCCACCAATTTAAGAAACAGAAGGGGGTTACCGCCAGCAGACCCAACGCTTTGCACCCCTGATGTTTGAGATCAAATAAAAGTTTGATCATTTACGGAGCTGACCTGACGGTGAGACCTAAAATCGCACATAAATCTGACTTTACTGTGAAAGCGCTGACCTCGCTGCATTGCTAATACACTTTATTTTCTAACCCTGAGAGATGAATATAGCCTCACCTTGATGAAAATGAAATGTTCTTAATATCTCATACAATTACATCCCCCTAATCTCCCAGCAGCATGGCAGCGATGTCAAGGTAGCGCTTAAGAAACGACTTGTTTTCCAAGAAATATTTTGTGTTGGGAAGAAAATGCTCATCAGAGACTTGGTAGATTACTTAGTTTTATTGTGTAATGAAGTGTAGTGGAAACCAGCTGTGCCTTCCCATAATGCCACGCTATGTGTTTTCATCATGCCACCTTGCCTTCTACAAGAGAAATTATAATGATTTTAAAGCAATTTTATGCTACATTTTTCAAGTCTTTTTTTTTTTTTGTTACTGTGCATATAATATATTTATTTTAAAAAATATGCATTCAATACAGGGTGCAACCATTGCATTAAACATTGTTTTTTTTATTCGTTTTTTTTCTACAATGAGAACACAATGGAAGACTTAAGTTTCTATTCTCGGTTGAAACAGTGGATGGGGCGTCTAAGAGAAGGTGTGTTTGTGTGCGTTGGGGGGCGGGGGGGTAGAGGATGATCCAGCCTGGTGCATAATTTGAGCTTCAGCTTTTTTCAGCCCTGTACATAGTTTTTTTTTTTTTTTTTTTTAGCATGGCAATTAAGATTAACGTGATGAACATGAGAAAAAGAGGTAACCTATAAATTGTTGATATAAAATATTTGTATGCATTTTTTCATATTTACGTGACTTCATTAAAAAGACGATATCATTTTTAGGCCTGAACAAAAAAAAAAAAAAAGAATAAAAATAAATGGAAAAAAAATAATTCACAAAAATGTCTTTTATGGAAAATACATTTTGGTCTAGTAAACGTGAGAAAAGGAGCCTAGAGGGAACATATAAGTTGTTGATATAAAATACGGTATTAACTCATATAATAGTATAGAATGATGTTTATATGATTACATTCCCGATATGGGAACAGTCTCTTACTCTATGTATTCTTTATTTATAGTTTGCAGGAAAAAAGGTCCAGAAGAAGCACATTGTTGCGAAACGCGTCGACCATCTTTTTCCACTGTTGTATATTGGTCTGGTAACATGTATCATCTTCCTGACCTATGTGGAATTGTATTTTCCTGCAATTCACCAAGAACTCCCTGAGTGGAAATGTTGGTGCTGTATTTTATGTATTTCTTATTATGTGTTTTTTGTACTAATTTTTTGGTTTTAATGATGAAATAAACATAATTACATTTTAAATCCATCAGTCTCATAAGTGCCGGTAAAATCCACTTCTTTCACCATACACGGTATCCCGTGTTGTGTGTTTTTTTCTTCTTGATATAAAATATTTGTATGTATTTTTGTTATATTTATGTGACTTAATTAAAAAGACAAGATCGTTTTTAGGCCTGAACAAAAAAAAAAAAAAAATGAATACAAAAAAAAAATAATAATAATTCCCTTTAAAGGGAAATTCACAGAAGTGTCCTTTTATGGAAATTATATTCTGATCGAGTAAAAATGAGAAAAGAAGCCTAGAGGGTAACTGTAAATAGTAAATATGCAATATTTACAAGCAATTTTTTATAGTCATCAGACTATAATTAAAGCATTTTAATTTTTTTAGTCCTGGACATATTAAATAAAAAAATAACCACAAAATCATGGTGCATTGCCTTTAAAGGGAAATTCACAGAAGTGCAATTTTCTGTAAATTATATTCTAAAAATGCCTAAAATGTCTATAAGAACATACAATGTACCAAAATATAACATTTGTAATACAAGCATAATTATTTCTAATTTATTAAAGAATAATTTCAGTATTTTTTTTTTATTATTTTCTTTTTTTTTACAAAAACACCAAACTTGTTATTTAAAGCCTAAACCCCAGCCATGTCTTTTATTTTGAAGAGACTGGGTAAGATTTTGCCCAAAATATAACATTTGTAATACAAGCATAATTATTTCTGCTTTTTTAAAGAATTTCTTTTTTTAGCTTTGGATGGGTAAGATTCTGTCTATTCCCATTGGGGAGATTTTCCTTTACTTCCCATCTCTTTTACAGTTGTATAAGATATGGGAAGGAGGGTTGGGGGGTTACTGGGAGGTAAGATACAGACAGCAATAGCAAATTATCGGAAATTCTAACCCTTCCATACTCAATTAAAAATGTTTTTTTGCTTGTGTCACCATTGTAGAGATTGCTCATCACTTCCTGTCCTGACAGAAAGTTGGGTCTGGAATTTCTCCAACAGGGTGAGAAATAGAAATAATAACCTGATAGGGGCTTAAACTCTTTCTCATTCTTTCTGAAATGAAAAAAAAGCAATTTTGGCTGAAAATGGACTGTAAAAATGTAATTTCCACACCTTGACCACTAGGGGCGCTGTTTCATTGCAATCTATGTCCATAATAAAATACAACGGGCAGTAGGAGAACTTTCAGGCAATGCTCCTGCAAGAAAATGAATAAACAGGATTCTGGGTAATGTACAGCAGATGAAGCAACTACATTTTAATTCGACACTTTATTTTACTTGGTGGGAATGCGCCTTTAGGAAAACTGTGGTTTACAAATGAAACTGCTACTATGCTAATGTTTCAGTGTTGCTGACATAGTGATTCAAGCGGGTTTATGGCAAATCTTTTAACGTCTTTTCTTAAACACGCGCTCAGTCACAAGGTTGCTTCCTGTCTTATTTTCCCATCTATTAAATAATATCGAAAACCATAATTTTAGAAATGGTAATTAATCTCACTTATCTGTCAGAGCTATACGTTTTGGCACTTGCAGTTTGTCACATGTGCATAAAACAAATTTACTCTAAAAATATTTGATACTGTCGTATAAAATCCAACACTTGGCTCTTTTCAGGAACTATAGCTGCTTTTAGCTTAAATAGACCTTTTTTTTTTTTTGGCGATTTTGCTTTTAGCCAATGAAAATGTTAAACTCCAGGGATGGAAAACTTTTACCCTTGCAGTAGGTGCCCTTCTGCCAGGGTTACCTGCTGGTTTCCCCTAGGGATGATGAATGAGGTGATCTACTTACCTCATTCCTCACTCCCCCCAACAGCTGGCGTTCTTCTCCATTTTTCAGTGCTCTGGAACGTGTACAGTTCCTCGCCATCCTCCTCTACAATGCAGGACTGTTGCTCCTGTCTTGTATTGTGTGGGATGGTGCCAGAGGACTGCGGCCAGTTGGGCATCGAAGGGAAGATGCTTTAGGACACTGGTTGTACAAACAGGAGGAAGCCTGTGGGTGTGAGGACTAAGGTAGGTATATCATTCTATTCATCATCCCCTAGGCAAATCAAGCAGTTATTCCGTACAGTGGGTCCTCCTGCTACTCTTCCTACCTCTTACCTTCCCTGGTGGAGGATGTATGGAAGGCCTGGTCATAATTTGCCTATGGGTGGATGAGGCATAGGGCGGGGCTTTGTCACTCTGTGTCATCATCATCAGCAGCAGGGATGGCCAAATCTGTGTAGCTACACTAGGAAACTGAGACCTGACTATATAGAGTAAAGTAAATGTATTAATGGTAAAACAAAAGACATGCAAGCACCAGCAAACAAGAAACACAGCAAATGTGGAGATACAAGTGAACCACAGCCATATAACCAAGATGCCTAAATAGCAACTTAACAAAGCAACAATAATCCTAACTAACTAACTAACTAACTATATACTGTATGTACAAAAATGGGGAATACGGATAAACAAGCAAAGCTGAAGATGCAGGGAGCAGATGGGAAGGGGTAACCAGGACTGGGATCAGGTATAAGGGAAGCAGAAAAGAGGCAGCAGGGTTCAAGATGCAGGGCAGGGGCGCGATCAGGATCTAGACTCAGGATAAGTAGCAAGCAGTATCTGGCAGCAAAAAACACTGAAGTGTAGTGTATTAGTAGAGGAGAGACTAAATACCCTCTCAGCAGCCAGCATTAGGTAAAGAAAGGAATCTGCTGGGAGACACCTGCTGGTGGACACCGGAGTTACAATCTCCCACTCTGAAAAGCACAGTGCCACAAGCAGATGATCCAGTACCTGATGCTCTGCCTTACATACAATCACAAGTTTTTGTGTTGAAATAAGCTAATTTCCCCGTTTGAGTTTCTATAGAAGGCATTCTCCTCTTTTTTTCCACTGAACAACCTCAGTAAAGACTATTGAACACTGAGTATCTTTCACAAGGGAGTGGATATATTCTTCGAAATGCATAGACCTTTTCATTGAAAGGGACAAAATTGTCAGTAAAAGACTATTCTGGCATAATTGTACAAGTGGTTAAGAAATTAGCTGGAATATGTGATTTGCACCATGGAAAGTTTTTATGTATTGGAATTTTGTGAATGGTTTGGGCATTATGATGCACAATAACATGCGTTGAATTAAAGTCATTGCAAACACTTACATATACCCAGCGACTGGCTTCAAATGATACACAGAGAAGAAACAAATCTTCCTACAGAAGTTGTACCGGTTCATCACAGCTTTTCTGAGCTTCCAGAGATGGAGGGAGACCAACGTCACACACTGCACAGCTCTGAGTGGAGAGCTGAGTGTAATCTGAAAGTTCAGTGGGGTAATGGACACACCCACACTCTACACAGTCTCATAGGGAAACGTGCACAGCTGAGGCTGTCACTTAAAGGTTGTGTGCTGGAGGCTCCCTCCCCCATACCTTTTAATTATTTGGAGTCAGCTCAGTCTGTCATAAATTACTTTCGCAGATAGCGGAGGAACAAGACAGCAAACAGAAATCACATTAAGTGCTTTGGGTTGAGGCAAATATACACTATAGAATGATATGCTTTGTGCATTTTTCATGTCAGGGTTTCACAACACTTTAAGGCAGCCCTATCATTATGAATGGTCTATTAACACACTGCAACAAACCAAAAAAAAAATACACGTCCCTTTTCTTACTTACCTGGACCAGAAAACACATATGACTCTTTATGGGAACGTGACGCGTCACAACATATCATATTTGTCGCTATTAGATTAGTGCATTGGGGTTCCATTTTGTCATGTGTCAATGTGCTTTTCCTTTGGGCGTTGAATTTTATAATTGACACGCATTGTATTTTAATATGCGTTTTTCAATTTAAGATTTGTAGAGGTAGATAGATAGAGTAACGGCCATTGACCAAGGCTCACTAATACCTGTTGCCAATGCTTCAAAATGCATGTTAAATGGACCTTGCTTTGTGAAATGGTGCACAGTCATGTTGGAAAAGGAAGGGGTCATTCCCAAACTGTTCCCACAAAGTTGGGAGCATGAAATTGTCCAAAATGTCTTGGTATGCTGACGCCTTAAGAGTTCCCTTCACTGGGCCTAAAGGGCCAAGCCCAACCCCTGAAAAACAGCCCAACACCATAATCCCCCTCCACCAAATGATTTCGACCAGTGCACAAAACAAGGTCCATGAATACATGGATGAGTGAGTTTGGGGTGGAGGAACTCAACCTGATGGGATTAAATAGAGCAGAGACTGTGATCCAGGCCTTCTCCTCCAACAATAGTGTCTGATCTCACAAATGAGCTTCTGGAAGAATGGTCAAACATTCCCATAGACACTCCTAAACCTTCTGGACAGCCTTGACTTGAAGCTGTTATAGCTGCAAAGGGTGAACCAACTCAATATCGAATCCTACGGACTAAGACTGGGATGCCTTTAAAGTTCTTGTGCGTGCAAAGGCAGGCGTCCCAGTCTGCAATCAGTCTGGTGAAAGGAGCAGCTATTTCTTCCCAACAAAAGGTACAATGTGACTACATCTGGAGGTTACACTTTGGCGTTGGAGTCCCTTCTTTGGTGTCCCATAAGATTCTGGATATACTATAATTTATGGAAGTACCATCCGTGGGGGATTGATGTCCATCTTGACTTCCCTGGATGTGGTCTGATCTCAGTACCACCGAGTAGTTTCAAGCGTGCAGAATTACGTAGTCTGGTAAGAGTACCCTATCTTAAACGGTGGAGGTGTAAGGTGCACGTGGGTTCTTTATGAAGAATTGAAGGCCAACTGTATATATTTAATTACACGTGGTGGAAGATACTCTTCACTTTTCTATTTATATATGCTTATATGGACTATTTCACTGAGGACATTTTTTTGGATCCATATCGTCTATTATGGACATAATGCATTCACAATTTTAAGCGCTACACATTTTGGTCAATAATTGAAGCTGTTATAGCTGCAAAGGGTGAACCAACTCAATATCGAATCCTACAGACTAAGACTGGGATGCCTTTAAAGTTCTTGTGCGTGCAAAGGCAGGCGTCCCAATACTTTTGGCAATATAGTGTGTGTTTGGTGTATTGCCATTGACTTTTATGGGCCTGTCAACACACTGCATTGCAGAAAAAAAGAAGGTTTTGTATTTTTCTTTTAAATGTACGGTGACACTGAAATGCGAACAGACACTATTTTTACTATAGACGTGTGTTTTAGCTTCTTGCTAGCTTGCATTAAAACACAACACATGGACCCTTAGTTTTGCAATTGTAATCAACCAATACATGATCTATCATTTTTTGTTGGCAAACCAAGACTTTACTTTGTGTACAATGCAGAAATGACTAATTGACTAAGACTTGCATTTATTTGAAAAAAAAAAAAATCAACACAATAACTTTATTTTCCCTCTTATTAATCATTCTGACTCTTTCCTGTGAAGCGAAATAAATAGCAATTGTATGCGGCATTGATTTTAATTTGAACAACAGTTTCCTGTAAGTTAAGAATTCCACAGAATTATTTAATTTGAAGAACCGCGGACCACTCAAAGAACTTTTTTTTTTTTCGTTTTTTCTTTTTACCTCATGGAAGTCGTAATGCAAAATTAATGTTTGCCGATGCCCAAGATGAAACTTGGTGATGAGCATTTTGAAAGCACCTTCACAAATAAACAAAGATAATTGGTTTGAACAAGTTGATGCACGCCACATGCACCAAGCTTTTATCCAATTTTCTTTAAGTGATTAATGCTTTCTAATTCTGCAAATGTGACGTGCCGCTCATCTCTAGGTCGTCAGAGGGAAAACAAAGTAACAAAGCTTTTACCCTCGAAAAAAACAAATTGCCCTTTCTGGACTCCTCTCCTTCATAGACATTACGGTTCCAGATATTTCTTTTGTTTCATGTATAACATGTTATGGTGGATTTTTTTTTTTTTTCATAATTGCTGTTTTAGGGGCAACTTCTTTTTTTTTTTTTTTTATTGTTTTCATCAGGGTAATTAATCATGGCCAACCGATAGTTTAATTGTGGTGCATTTTAGGAAATTTAAAAATGAATGCAATTTATACTCTTATTGTTGAAACTGCGGTAATTCAGTCCTAATCAAGGCCTTTAGAGTTCTTTGTTGTAATAAAGCTCTGGTTTAAATACCCTATTTTTATCTAAATGAAGCAAAACATTTTTTTTTACGATACACAGTTGCACATCTGCCTGCTATTAAGCACTTTAGTACTGGTAAATTTATACATTCTCATGTTTCATTATTTTTCCAATTTTTCCTGCTTTAAGCCCAACTCCAGGGAAAATAAAGATTGTTTTGGTCTAGAGCAGGGATCTCCAAACCTTCTAAACAAAGGGCCAGTTTACTGTCCTTCAGACTTTAGGGGGGCCGGACTGGGGCCATTGGGAGTAGAAAATGTCCGCGTGTCCAGTAGGAGTAAACAATACCATATCTTTGGTGTCAGTGGGAGGGCTAGTGCCCCATCATTGGTGTCAATGGAATTGTGCCCTTTTAATAGTGTCAGTTGGAGGAATAGTGCCCCATTGTTTTTTTTTTAAATCAAAACCAGTTTTTATTGAGATGTCAGCAACACATACAGATCAGCATTACATTGAGAATACATAGCAATAAACAGGCACAGGCACGAACAGCGTGTCCCACAACCATTTCCCTTGCTCCAGCTCAATTCCCGATTTTGCACCCTGTACAATATGTATCACTTTCCCCAACTTATTTGCTTAACCATCATCATATTGCCCGGACCTAACGTCCCCTTTTTTACACCAGTAGTCTTTCCAGGACGATATCAGTGGGAGCCATACCCGGAGTCTGCAACCAGCTGCTCCATAGTTTCTCAAACTTAAGGGGGCTACCCCTATGCTGATAAATAAGTTTCTCATATCTGAGCATTGTGCCCACCTGATCCAACCACTGCTTAACCGTGGGGGGGTCCGGCGAGATCCAATGCAGCAGTATAAGTCTACGAGCCTGAAATAACACCCATGCCGCCGCCTCCTTCACATACTTGTCTGGTATAATACTGTACAGCAGACCTAAAATGCAATGCTTAGGGTCCAACGGTATCGAGACCTGCAGGGCGTCTGCGATCAACGCCACTACCGATCTCCAATAGCGATGGAGTTTAGGGCATCTCCACAAAAGGTGGATCAAATCCCCCTCTGCCCTTTCACACCTCCCACATGTGGCGTCCTGCCGGAGTCCCATCTGATATAGTTTAAGTGGCGTGTAGTGTGTTCTCAGTAGAATATACAATTGTGACATCCTTTGCGCTAAGCTTAGGGAGAGTGCCCCATTGTTGATGTCAGGAACAAGAATGATTCCCATTGTTGGTGTCAGTGGAAGGAATATATATATTGTTTGGGGGTTCTGAGTAATTTTCTAGCGAAAAAAAATAAATGCTTTTTACATGTAGGAGAGAAGTGTCAGAATTGGCCTGGGTGGCATGGGGTTAATTACCATAAGTAAGTAATATGCAAATAATTATTATATATTATTTTTAAGGTAATTTACTATATTTTCAAAAACTGTACTCAAGCAGTTGGCTAAAAGTGGACGTAAACCCTCCATATACCCAGTGAAGTGAACAGCCTCAGGTGATACACAGAGTCAAACCTCCCTATACAAATCTTATATGTATATCTTCTGTCTTCCCTTTGATATACTGTTTAGAAAATGCACATTCTGTTAGATTTTCCACTTCCACATTCCTATCTAGGAGAAGTTGATAGCTAGACATTGTGAAAACTGTGAGAAAGCTGATTGAAGGAAAGGCACCCCCCTCCCCACACATGAAGAGCTGTGCCTGTGTTTGTTAAGCAGCCTGCTAATCTATTTTTAGCAACCTCCTCCGACTCTAAATTATCTGAATTCTCTGTCCCGACTAACAGAAAGAGTGAGAACTTATCAGGCTGATAACAGAGCTACTGAGAAAGAGACAGCTATGGAGCATAGCTATTTGAAGAGAGATAACAAAACACTACAGACATATGTGTCCAACTCAAATTTCATAAATCGGGTTTACATCCACTTTAAACACGCGTCCCCTTCTATGACACTACAGTGAGGTGTGCCTCCACTGCAGCATTTTTATTGGACAGCCTGGTGCAATGATGCTTTACCATTGGTCCAAGGCTCCAAGCTGTCCATTGAGCTCAGTGCCTCTGACAAGAAGTGAGGAGAGGCACTGTGAGCTCATACTCTCAGCCTGCTGCTGTGTCAGTTTGTATTTCAACTGGCCGCTCTGTATGTAGCTTCTGCCAGGCTGTGCAAGGAGCCCCGTATCTCCAGAACCATAGATGATAGGAGCCCCACATTTTTGCCAGTGGTGGGGTTGGACTTCAGCTACCTGTCTACCATCAAAGTCGAGATTGTTTTTTTTTTTTTTTTTTTTTATGTTCATGGCAGGCTCTGCCTCATCTGCCTCCCCTAAATGCATGTCCCTGTTGAGGACTGAGGTTGAGAACCACTAGTCTAGAGTATGGGAAAATACATTTTACTTACCCGATTCTTCGCCCCTGCAGAGGCTGGCACTCCCCTATGCTCCAGAGGCAGACTGTTCTTCGACATCCTCCTATCTAAAGCAGGGCTGTGGTCCCTACATTGGTCTTGATGACATCAGAGCACCTATGTCATAGGGGACTGCATTACAGCACAGAAGTAGCCTTCAGGAGAGGGGGATCAGGAACGTAAAATAGCTTTTTATTGTTCCCCTAAACCAAAACAAGGCATTAAGTGGATAATAGTACCCTTCAAGCAGTAGTAAAGTCTAATAAAAAAATCCAGTCCTCCTGCAAGTTAATGGCATAATGTAGTATGCATTGATACTAGCGCATTATGAAAGACTTATCTGTAAAACAAAGCCCTAAGTGGGCACGCTGTTACCACTGACAGGGCTTCCATCTTCACCGAGCCATGATGATGTCACTCCCGCCACATGTGCACAGGAGTAACGTCATCACAGCACAGAGTTCCGGGTTGATGGCCGTTCACTATGTCCTTAATTCAGATTGCAGTGAGCATGTCCTGGTGACGTCACCAGCTGCAAAACACCAAATAAATGGTCCATGTTTAGGAGATATTCATTTTACCTACAGATAAGCTTTATTATAAGCTTACCTGTAGATAAATGTGACAAAGCTGGGATTACTACTGCTTTCAGTGGAAACATCTCAACCCAGTAATTTGGAGGGGTGTCCACATAAATTTGCCTATGTAATATAGCTACATTTTTTGAGCAAGTATTTAGGCAATAGTGTTTTTTTCATAGGATCACAATCAAATGACAGTGATCACCACACTTTTATCCTTATCCTGTCTTCACTTCAAGTACCTTTATTCAATATGTAAAAAATGTGCACTTAAACAACTGACAGATATTACATAAGCTGCTAGCACATTTGTTGGTCACAGACAATAAAAAGTGACTTCCGGTTTCTGGGTGTGCACTTTTGGAACGCACGCTCATCTCCACCTGCCTGATATAAAAACCATGTTTGGTCTCAGCTAGCCATGCCCCTGATGACGTCTGCTTTATGATGAAATAAATAGGGTGGAGCCTGGCGTCATCACGGCATTAGGAACCAAGCGGAGCGCTGCCATCTTCTCGGTTGGAAACTTCCCACAGACAATTATGAATGCTTTTTTTAACTGAATATCATGTGAGTGTCCTAAACCTATCTTTCATTAAATGGTGTTTAAACCTAATAAGCTATGAGGAGGGTTTATCTGCTTTATTGAGAGACACATGCTGTGGACCTGCTTATGGGAGATCATGATACTAGAATTTGGAAACCTTGTTCAGGAGACATCAGACGAGGGGAATCCTTTTGGAGGTTGCCTAGGATCTATTGCATGTATGCTTGACCCCCTGTAATAAGACGTGTGTGTGGCTGTGTTAAAGGTGAAGGTCCCCTGCCTGGATTTAATTTTCCTATCTAACTACCATCTCTTTTAAAGCTGAAGAACTTTATTGACATTACTGTGCAGAACCAGATTTCTGTATTAATAGGCCCTAAAAAATTGTTTATAGGTGGGAAAAAAGGGAGTGAGACCATGAGGTCATTGGAGGTCAGTGGAAAGAATGCTCCTTACATTGGTTATCAGTGGGAAGAATGCTCCTTACATTGGTTATCAGTGGGAAGAATGCTCATTATATTGGAGGTCCATGGGAAAAATGCTCCTTACAGTGATGGTCAGTGGGAAGAATGCTCCTTATATTGGAGGTCAATATGAAGAATGCTCCTCGCATTGGTGGTCGGTTGGAAGAATTGGTTGTTAGAATGCTTCCCTTACAGACATTTAAAAAGATCATTGGCGTCATGCCCATAGCAATGCAAGTGCCATTGTCCCCAGAATACTGCATGTACCATCAAATGGTAGGGCAATCAGCCACAGCTTAGGGAACCCCTAGCCACCTCTTAAGAAATCCTAGGGTTCCACAGAACCCTGGTTGAGAATCGCTGATTAAGGATGTAGCATCCCCTTGAGGAGGACCCCAAGGCAGCTTGGTGGGCTAGCATTTTACCTTTCCAAGTGGAATACTTGGCTTGTTTTTAGACAAAAAGATAATTTAGAATGCCTAACAGGTTTTTTTTAGCTGAAAAAAACTCCAGGAAAGGGGGCACAGAATACCCCAAAAATAGGCAAAAACACAGCTTCAGACTTTCTTTGTAGTAAAATACTTAGCTGGCCCTCTAGGAATAACCAAATGCCACATGTACCCTATTTGAGGAGTAGTGAGAACTTATTGAAATGACCATCAAGCCACATGTGAGTCCTCCTTATCTGCCCAGGGGTAAGTTGGAGAGCTGGTTTTCTCCCAAATTGACCTTTGTTTTTGTAGCCATGCATGAATTTAGGACAAGAAATTGTAAGCTCCTTTGGAAGCTCTATGAAACGGAAATGGTCACAAATGGTTCAATGGTCTTAAAACACTCCAAAAAGAAGGACCCTATGATGAAATAAAATATATTTAATGTTAGTTGGCAAAAAGAATAAAATCTAAAACACTCCAAGACCAAGTGAGGAATGTGTTAATTTTCAATATAACCCCTTAACTGTCAACAAAATGGTTTTAATCAGCCTGTGGCGCTCTCAGCGGTGGCCGTCGTAAAATCTAATGAACCTGCATTTACTGTGAAACCCCCCTGAGTATTTTCATCAGTGTGTTGATTGTGAGGTGAAGAGCGTATTTGAAGATTTTTTTTTTTTTTTGTCTAGGAGCATCGGGAGCAAAGTAAAGTAACCCATTTTGAAAATGGACTGAAGCCAAAAACTGCATTAATTATAATAGACATCCCTGGATCCAGGCATATTTCAAGCCTAACAATGACAAGGCTCGTGCAGTATTTCAGTCACCTGCAGCTGGGTATAGCTGCACGCTGTGTTAATCCTCTTTCACACTGCACCGTCTGAACCTCCCAGAACTATTACATTAGACGGAATGCTATTTTCACTTTCGCAGGTGTCTGAGCCAAGATAAAGGGTACCACGCCTTAAAGTGAGACATTTTTCATTTTAAGGGCCCATTTAGGTCTAGGCATGGGCTTAGAGGTGCATTTTTTAGGCAGCTGCATTTCCTTTGTTGGTTGACATGCAATTTTATGTTCATGAGTTTTTGAATTCAGAATATGGGTGGATAAGTATAACAGCCACTGGCCAAACACAGACCCATAGCTCCACTCAAAACCGGCTTCTCCTGCACATGGACAACCTGGGTGCCAACCATCACATACTGTCTCCACACTGAACCCCAGTTAGTTCTTCTTGCAGTATTTTTAATAATCAGTGAATTGACTGCATACAGTGATGTCTCCAACTCAAAACCAACCTTCCTTGACACATTTTACCACTCTTGGCTTGTTCCCAAGGATAAGGGAAGTCAAACGTCCCCCTATCCTTGGAAGCAAGCCAAGAGTGGTGAAAGGCATATAGGAAGATTGGTTTTGGGTTGGAGACATCGCTGTATGCAGTCAATTCACTGATTATTAAAAATACTGCAAGAAGAGCTAATTGGAGTGCATCCAATATTTTTGTCCTATTAGCCATTGGCAAAGACTTCATACTACATGTAGCCAATGCGTCAAAACCTATTCTGAAAGGTGGCCATTGACTTCTATGTGCCTCTCAACACGCTAAAAGCTTGTTCACGTGTGCGGTGGAGCCATGGTTCTACTTCCCTCCGACCACCCGGTTGAACGACGGTCGCAGGAACGGGTTTTGTGGGCGCGCACGCCCGTGGCACATCGCAGGAGCCGATTGTAATGTCTGCCGGCCACCTGCGATCGCTCCACAGAGAGCCAGAATGGGAATCTGTCAATGTAAACAAACATATCCCTATTCTGACAGGGAAGTAGAGAGAGATTGTCTGTTCCTAGTGATCAGGAACAACGTTCTCTCTACTCCCAGGCAATCAACCCCCCCCACAGTTAGAAACACCTCCCTAGGGAACACTTAACCCCTTGATCGCCCCCTTCCCTGCCAGTGACATTTATACAGTAATCAGTGGCTATTTTTAGAACCGAT
>BLSH010496824.1:1178098-1233007 GCA_018402905.1 Glandirana rugosa
AAACGGATGGATGTATCTTTGAAAAGAACCTGTCGTCACTACAGACGAGGGACAATTGTTTCTTTGTGAGTAAAGTCTCTACGTACGTCACCTCCCAAAAGGTAGATTATTTTCATTACCCGTGGGACATCACCAAAGGGAATCCATCCTGTAACTCCCGGGTGATTGCGACAACGTAAAATTACGTCCGAAACGTTGTATCCACAGTCCCAACGGTTGTCGGTCATTTAAATGACTGTCAAACATTTTTAGTCACTAAAAATGTTGACAGATACTTATAGTCCGAAACACTGACAATACCCATATCAAGTAATTTCCTTGGTTTACACTTAAAAAATCAGCACAGCATGACAAATTATCAGACCCTGATATTCATAGACAGTTGTAAAAATCACTGATTTTTACAAACTGTCAGTAAATTTACTGGCTGTTGGCAACCCTGACACCTATGTTGCAAAGCCTGCATTAAAATGCAACAGCGTTAGTGGGCCCTCAATGTCCTACCTAAGGGAAACCACTACAGGGTGCCCATTACTTTTATTAGATGGAAAACCCTCCACTGCATGCATCTCTGAAATGAGTGTTTCTTTGTTAACAGGGAGCAGACATCACTGCTGTCCAAGAAAAGTTTCTATGTAGGTAGGCAAAAAGGTAATTCAGGGTGGCACAATGGTGTAGTGCAGTGGTTCTCAACCCTGTCCTCAAGTACCCCCAACAGGCCATGTTTTAGGAGTTTCTCTTGGATAAAATAGCTGTTCAATATATCAAGCTATTGACTCTGATTTAAGGCACCTGTGCAAGATAAAGGAAAACCTGAAAACATGGCCTGTTAGGGGTACTTGAGGACAGGGTTGAGAACCACTGGTGTAGTGGATAGCACTTTTGCCTGGAAGCAAAATGGTTGCTGGTTCGAATCCAAACCACAACACTACCTGCGTGGACTTTGCATGTTCTCCCTGTACCTGCGTGGGTTTCCTCCGGGTACTCTGGTTTCTTCCCACACTCCAAAGACATGCTGGTAGGTAAATTAGATCCTGTCTAAACTGGCCCTAGTATATCAATGTGAGTTAGGGACCTTAGATTGTAAGCTCTTTGAGGGTAGGGACTGATGTGAAGGTACAATATATATGTAAAGCGCTGCGTAAATTGACAGCGCTATATAAGTACCTGAAATAAATAAATTCATTGCATTGGGGGTAAGCGGTGGCAGTTGATCTGAAAATCAGATCCTTAGGGCTTTTATGTTGCAGAGGGCGTTTGGCTGCCCCCTAGCTGCACGGTGCTGCTGGCTTTTAGGGTTTAAAACAGGTGGTAAGGAGGCCTATCTCCTAACAGCTGCCCTTGCAGGGAGCGGTTGGGGGTGCTAAAAACGCAACTCAGCTGCAACTGTAAACTAACAATCTTGGCTGGATGCAGAGAATAAAAATTTGAGATTAAAGCCTTTTTAAAAGCTCTAAACAGCAGCTGCCTGCCAAACAAACGGTTAATACTTACCTGTCCCGCTGCCCACGCTGCAGAACTCCTCTGCGTTCAGAGAGAAAAGCTTAATGAATGATCTTCAGGATGCGGCACGCTTCCAGGTGCTTTAGATGCTTGGTCAATACTGCACTCTGTGCTTCCTTCTGATCCCTGCGTCATATCTGCTGCAATGACGTAAGAGTCAGCGGATAGAATCACAGAACGCAGCGCTTGAAGCTGAAATCAGGCATTCCCACAGATTTTTTAATCATTCTGAGATTTAGTCCTGTACCCCATCATTTGGTTCCCATCCCCCGCAATCAAAGACCGCCATACCTAGGTGCACTTTTCTTTTTTTCTATAAAGCGCGTCCGGCCCGCTAGCACTTATGTGGTTCACTATGGCTAAAGCTGTCCCATTGCACATGTCAAATTTTTACACAATTACCTGCAGGACCGGAAAAAAAAAATACAATAGAAAGACATTTCTCATTGCCATATTACCTTTGTGATCCACATTTGCTGCTCTCCAGACACAGTTTTGACCTTAAAGTGGTATTAAAGCTTCATATTTGTTTTTTTTTTGTTTTCCTTTTTTTTTTAGATTCTACATTTAATTTCCTTGTATGAACCATAATTAGCTTTGCCTTAGAACCCTTTCACACCGAGGCGCTTTACAGGCGTTATTTAGCAAAAATAGCGCCTGTAAAACGCCTCTTAATTAAAGTCAGTGTGTCCTTTCACACTGGGGCGGCGCACTTGTAGGAGAGTAAACAAATTCCTGCGAGCAGCATTTTTGGGGCGGTGCGGGAGCAATGTATACACCTCTTCTCCGCCCCTGCTATTGGAATGAATGGGCAGCGCCGGCACACCGCTTCGGAAGCACCACGCGTTGGCGCTTTTAACCCCTTTTTAACCCCTTCTTAGGGGTTAAAAGCACCCCGCTGCCACCCTGAATAGCACCACCAAAGCGCCGTTATATGTAAAGCACCGCTAAACTAGCCATAACTAGATAAACTTTTCCCCATTCCTAGATAAACTTTTTGCCATACCTAGATAAACTTTTTGCCACACCTAGATAAACTTTTTGTCCGCTAAACTAGTGGCGCTTTACTGCTAACGCTCGGGCGGCCCCAGTGTGAAAGGGCTCTTTGGGTGGTTACCCAATACCACTGTAGACGTACCATTGATCTCTGATGTTTTTTTTTTTTCTGCTTGATGATGAGAGCTTCACCTTGTTACATTTTTCTTACCCTTTGGACCCTAATCATATTTTTGTCCTTTTTTTTTTTTTTTGTTGATTATCAATACCTTCCCAGTTGTAGATCTAAATGTCAAATTTTGTGTCATTGTTTATTATATATAAGCTTGATGCTAAAGCGGTTGTATACCCAGGCAACAGAAAAAAAAAACAAACCTGCAAGACAATAGCATAATGAGCTAGTATGCACTGCATACTAGCTCATTATGAAAAACTCACCTTGGAACGAAGATCTGTCAGGGCTGCTCGGTCCCCTCTGAGGGAGAGGACATCTTCCCTCAAATCTTGCTTCCGGGTTCGTGGCTCCAGCGCTGTGACTGGCCGGAGTGGTTAGACATCCCGCACTTTCCAGCACTTTCCAGCCCGTCTTTCCAGCTAGGTCCAGTGTAATGCGCCGGGCCTTTGCTGGGACATCACGGCGCATGCACCATGACGTCGCAGCTGCTTGCAGGGGGAATATCTCCTAAACCCTACAGGTTTAGGAAATATTAATTTTACCTACAGCTAAGCCTTATTACAGGCTTACCTGTAGTTAAAAATCCCTTTGGAGGGTGTACAACTGCTTTAAAGTATAACTACACTGCATCTGAGCACCTTGTACAGGGACAGAACAGGGATCTGCCTATGTAAACAAGGCAGATCCCCATTCTGCCAGATGACATGGCAGAGATCTCCTGTTCCCAGTGATCTCTGTCATGTCCCTGGCAGCCCAGCCCCTCTACGGTTAGAACACACCCAGGAAACACAGTTAACCCCTTGATCGCCCCCTAGTGTTAACCCCTTCCCTGCCAGTGTCATTTTTCGATTGATCACTGCATTTTTATAGCACTGATCAATGTGATAATGTCAGTGGTCCCCAAAAAGTGTCATTTGGGGTCAGATTTGTCCGCCGCAATTTCACAGTCCTGCTAAAAATTGCAGATCGACGCCATTACCAGTCAAAAATAAAAAATAAATAAAAGTCCCTAAATCTATCCCATAGTTTGTAGACATGATAACTTTTGCACAACCCAATCAATAAATGCCTATTGCGCTTTTTTTTTACCAAAAATATTTAGAAGACTGATGAATAAATTAATTTTTTTATATATATTTTTTTGGATATATTTTATGGCAGAAAGTGAAAAAAATTGTTATTTTTTTGTTCAAAACTGTCGCTCTTTTTTTGTTTATAGCACAAAAAATAAACACAGAGGTGATCAAATACCACCATTAGAAAGCTCTATTTGTGGGAAAAGAAGGGTGGCAATTTAGTTTGAGCATAGCGCCACTCAACCGCGCAATTGTCAGTTAAAGCAACGCAGTGCCGTGTCTCAAAAAATGGCCTGGTCATTAAGGGGGTAAATCCTTCCAGCCCTCAAGTGATTAGCTATGTTCCCCAACATTTCATGTGGTTTTATCTACTAACATGGTCCTCTTCTTTGAGCTTTGCATTGTGGTCTCATCTGATGGTGTGATTGATGCAACTCTTTGTATTATTATTTCGAAAAATCTTTAATAAAGATCAATAGTTAAAAAAAATAATAATAATAATACAATAGCCAAACAGATCCTCAATGGCTAGCATGCATCAGAGACATTGACATGATACAAATAGCTCCGTCTATAAATGGGTATCTATATCTGTACTGTAAGCGCCACTCCGGACTGAACGCCAGCTGTTGCGGTATAACTCGTCCCGCCTGTAATTGGTTACACAGATGAGAAGACAGAAAGACTCTTTAACTCCTCCCTAGAGTCCTCTTCTACTAGTTCCAGTAAGCTGTTCTAATCAGCAGCTGTGACTACGAATGACCTTCATAAATTCACCTATAATTAATTCATGCGGCTTATAATTATTTCATCCATAAAATGTCACAGCTTCAGATATAGAGGTCATAGATAACAAGTTCCTCAATTTGGATTTGCCTAAAAAAAAAATAGATTCAACACCTGTGTGAAGGAATCTGTGGGCAGAATTCCCACTTGTCATTCATTTTAATACGACATGTACCAACTATATACTAAACAGCTACGGGGTGCTGTTATTTCTCAAAGAACCTGTGCTAAAAGAGAATATAGAACAGCCTTTCTCAACCTTTTTACCCAGGAGGAACCCTTATAATTATCCAAGGTCCCTGTAAAAGCAGTTCTTTGGTGGTCAATGGGTGGCTTACACTAGGACACTAGGACTATGACAACCTTATAGACAGCTAAAAAGATCTCTAGTGTCATGCTGCTGGCTCTGCCAAGTGCCAAGTGGTGTTGGACCCAGAATTACATCAGATGGGAAGTCAATCAGCCACATCTCAAGGAACCCCTAGAAACTACTGGAGGAAGCTTAGGGTTCCACAGAACCCTGGTTAAGAACGTTTGGTATAGAGGCTGCCATTGGTGACTTCCTTCTTAAAATGCTAGTTTGCTTTAACTACGGTGGAGAAGGTTTAAACCAACCCTCTATCAAATTTTTAATGACCCCATGGGGTAGATCCACTCCTCTATGTGTAACGGTGCCCATTGTCAATAGGGGAAATCCAAAATTTTAGAGTTGCCCCCGGAACGATAAGTAAATAGAAATCTTTCAATGAAGACATCTCTTTCGGGAACAATTGTATTAAAGGAAAATTCCCTCACCCATTAACTTCCTGTTGCAGAAATGAAGGGGCATTTCCCCAATGGTACACAGACTGCATAGTCCAGCTGAGATATAAGAAGAGGCTAAAGCCGGCCATAGATGGATCAAATCTTGTTCTGCAAGGACCGGCTGAGATTCTATCCATCTATGGGCAGACTGGTTGTACTGAAGTCGATCCATCGTCAAGCAGCCTGTTGGATTTTTTTCATGTGATTACTGCTGGTGGCTATAGCCATTGGTCATTGTGTTCTGCTGGCAGAGAAGGCTCCCATCCGGCAGAAGACAATAGCGCTGTAGGAGAGAGCAATTTCCTTTCAGGTGGAAGGAAAAAAATTGCATAATTTTTGACCTGCTTAAGTGATATACCCTGCTGGGTATCTTTGTATAATGAAGGTATCAGCTACCCTTACGCCAACCCTTCAGTTGTTGAGCCAGATATTCACAGCAAGATCTTCCTCTGTAGACCTATCACCATGTATAGTGCTGTAAAAGAAAATGTTTAGCTGTTGGATTTTAAACTGCTTGGCTGTCATCTAATATCTAGGGCCAGCTGTATCGGCGTCAGGCAGAGAAAGGAGTTTTTTCTCGGAAATCGCTCTGCATATTCTGTTTTGAACATAATGAAGATCCCAAAGGCTTCCACGTGGTAAACAAAGCTTTCCTGAAAACCTGTAATCATCCCAGCTCCATTGTCTCCCCACCTGTCCAGTATATATTGATCACACAGTAGGACATTATCGTTGTCCTAATTATCTTTGTGACCAACAAGATAAAACAAGACTCCCCGACTAAACAGATCCAACAGACTTAGAAAATGAAGACATCAGTGATGGAGCTGATTTCTTGGGTGAAGCAAATTTTATTATTTATTTATTTCACGTACTTATATAGCGCTGTCAATTTACGCAGCGCTTTACATATACATTGTACATTCACATCAGTCCCTACCCTCAAGGAGCTTACAATCTAAGGTCCCTAACTCTCATTCATACATACTAGGGCCAATTTACACAGGATCCAATTAACCTACAAGCATGTCTTTGGAGTGTGGGAGGAAACCGGAGTACCTGGAGGAAACCCACGCAGGCACAGGAAGAACATGCAAACTCCAGGCAGGTAGCGTCGTGGTTGGGATGCAAACCAGCGACCTCTTCGCTGCTAGGCCAAAGTGCTCACCACTACACCACAGCAAATGTAAAGAACAACTGCACCTTTGTGGTAAAAATAAAACATATTACAGACTTGCAAGGTATTACGTACAACCCCTAAGGCATCATGCACACAGGGCATTTTTCCTTCTGCTTTTAGAAGCATGAGGCGTTTTTTTTTTTTTGTACAGCTTAAAAACTCCGCTCCGTAGCATAGGCGTTTTCAAGCTGTAAAAAAAAACCCAGGGCCAGGGCGTTCTTGACTAGCATTGTTAAGCGTGTGTTAATGCTGTGTACAGCGTTAAGCCACGTCAAGCGTTTTTAAGCTATAGTAATTGGATTTGGGATTGGAAAATAGAAGATGGCGGAGAAACGCTGCTAAACACGCATGAATGCCAATGTAAAACACTCCTAAAAGGGCGTCTTTCTGCCGCTTTTTCCTGGCGTCAGCACTGGCTTTGCAGCTCGTTTTTTTTAATGCCCTGTGTGCCTGAGGCCTTGATATTGCCCTTCAAGAGTTGTCAGCTTTTGAATATTGAAGATGTCATTCCAAGCACTGGGTGAAAGCAATCGATTAGTTATTGATGCTATCAAGTAAACACTGCAACTGTGCTAAAACCAGGAAATCAATATAGCTTAAAGTGGACCTTTTATTAACTTTACAACCCGGCATAAATATTTTCTTAGCTTGTCACAATATGCAGCCACTTAATGATTAAAAAAAAAAACTTTTAGCATCAAAAAGCAATTCTTGTTCTCCAGTCCAGTCCAACGCTAGGCTGCCATTAATGCCATCACTCTGCTGCAGACAAGATGAAGCATTTACTTTGTCTTAGACCCCATACACACTATCCAACTTTTGTTGTCAGATTTCCTTCAGATGTACCAAAACCATGTAGTGCAAGGGCCTGCCTGATTACATACAAATTGAAACTCCTAAGGTTTGACCTCATATTATATGGTTTTGGTAAATCTGAAAAAATCTACAAAAAATTGGACAGTGTGTATCCAGCTTAAGAATGATCAGACTGCAACAATGTAACTAGGAATGAGCTCAGGCAGGTTTGGACATAAATACAAAGCCTAGAAATGAGTTATGACGACGTCTCGGTTCACACTGGGGCGGCTTCAAAGTTGCCAGACTCTGAAGCCACCGCGCAGAGTGGCAACTTCTTTAATACAGGTCAATGCAAGCCGCTCCGGAGTCTCCCCCAAGTAGTACAGGAACCTTTTTCGAAGTCGGAGCGACTCAACGGTTCCATTGCACTGAATGGACTGTGATTGTCAGGCGACTTAGTCGCCCCAGTATGTACCAAGCCTTAAGCCTTGTAGGCTGAAACGCGTCAACTGATTTTATTGCGTTTGTACACTGTGGCTTCTATAATAAATATGAAGATTTTTAAGAGCAACAACTGGTTGTGCAAATCATCTCATGAAAGCTGTCAAAGTTGACAGCCAATTATAGGTGGTGGAGGCATTCCCCATTTCCCATTCCATTCAAATGGCGGGAAATGCCTCCATCAGCTGTGATTGCCTGTTGGCTTTGAAAGCCTCGCAAAAGCCCTGGTAGGTTCAGACTTGTGTCCGAACACAACTGAGCTCATCTCTGATTGTACCTTTGTAGTAAGTATCTCACTCCAAGAAGTAGGTGATGGCTATAGAAGATGATTGAATGGAAACAGTACAATCTGTGACAGTCTAAGCCTTGGGCACCCAACCTGTGGCCCTCCAGCTGTTGCGAAACTACAAGTCCCATCATCATGCTTCTGCCTTTGGGTGTGATGCTTGTAACTGTCAATGGCTTGCAATGCCTCATGGGACTTGTAGTTCCGCAACAGCTGGAGGGCCACAGGTTAAGCACCCATGGTCTAAGTTATTGTCAGGGGAGTAGCCATAAATACGAGAGGCCCACAAGTGCAAAGATGTTTTCATTTTTTTTATATAGTACAGGAAGAAAAAATTGTGCTCATGGGACTTTTTGAGTATGCAAAATAAAATGAATACCAGTTTACTTAAAATATACAAAAACTATTCCATATTAAGAGTAAAAATAAGACATAATAGATAGTACATATTTCATAATGGGCGGCACAGTGGTGTAGTGGTTAGCACTTTCACCTAGCAGCAAACGAGTTGCTGGTTAAATGCCTACCACAACACTACCTGCCTGGAGTTGGCATGTTTTCCCTGTGCCTGCGTGGGTTTCCTCCAGGTACTCCGGTTTCCTCCAACACTCCAAAGACATGCTGGTAGGTTAATTAGATCCTGTCTAAATTGGCCCTAGTATATGTATGAATGTGAGTTAGGGACCTTACATTGTAAGCTGCTTGAGGGTAGGGACTGATGTGAATGTACAATGTATATGTATAGTGCTGCGTAAATTGACAGCGCTATATAAGTACCTGAAATAAATAAATAAAAATGGACATGGTACAAATATACTTTGACATACAGTGGTTAGGTATAAGCAATATTACTAGTGTAGTCAATGCGTATGTTGGACTGGTATCACCATTTTTTCTTCCTGTATCATTGTATTATCTTGCATTATTGTCAGGTGAGTAGTGTGATTTCTGCAGATGATGACGGCACAAATATGGTGCCATCTATGACATGAAGGCATCATCAGGGTAGTACTGGTAATACCTGGAAGTGTTACATTTTCACACAACATTAGCAATGTTTTGATAGTTTCACTTTAATCTGTGTTCCCTGTATTGTATTAGTAGGAACTCATTTTGAGTAGGATATTTTGGTATTTGGTACATTTATTCAATCAAACTTTTCCTAATATATCTCAGTAGGTACACCTAGAAGTCTGTTTGTACTTTTATATTGTATCAACATTGTATCAATTTTATCCACTTTGAACCTAAATCCTGGGTGCATCCTCATCTTTGGCCCTCCACCAATACATCAGCCCAATGTGGGTACCTCTACATTGGACATTGATATAAAAATGTGAGATGGTGTTAGATACTGGGGTTAGGTGACAGGTTCCCTTTAACACAATTGCAACGAGCCAGATACATTCCAGTATACTGTGAGTTAATATAGGAGTACATTCGCAGCAGCGGAAGGCAGCAAGTGCCAGCCCCCAAATACCAGCTAATCCTCGTTTTGTTCCTAGAACTGTATGATCAATAAAAAGTTGTTAGAGAATTATTTAGTACAAATAAAAGTTATAATGAGAATGGATTTTTCTCCTTGCGCGTACCGTTAGGAATTCATTTCACGTATAAAGCGGCTAGAAGAGCCCTAAACCACCCTCAAACATTTGGTAGAGAGATCAGCGTTGCGCTGTAAAAATTAATGATACATATGTGTCCTGTTGGTCGTTTGATCTGATAAATGAGATAATTGAGCCTGGTGTAAAGGTCATAGCAATGTGTGAAGGATTCTCAGATCTGTGTGTATGATTGCCATATATAATCAGTTAGAACAGTGTGTTCTATGCAACCTCCCGCTATACACAACATTGGTGGTGCCCCAGACTGGGAAGCACATGACTTGCAATGGCGGAGGGCTCACATCTAGATTTTAGCTATAGATGGAGCCTGGGGGCTAAAGCTGACCATAGACTGAAATCTGGCTGGTTCAGCAGGGACCAATGTGTGGCCGTCATTGCTTAACTACCATCGTATGGACATGCTGGAAAACTTTTGTTGATCAGCAGCTGAGTTATGCTATGTTAATGGAAACATGTAACAAACAGTGGTGGCCAGTCCATAAGGGGTGCAGGGGTGCCGCCCCCCTAATCTCCATGCGCCGGCTTTTAATCTCTATACGCCATCCCCCTAATCTCCATGCGCCGGCCTCTAATCTCCATGCGTCGGCCTTTAATCTCTATGCGCCGGCCTCTAATCTCCATGCACCGTTCTCTAATCTCCATGCGGGGGTGCCGGATGCATAGATTTATATATATTTTTTTGAAGCACATGATTAGAGCTTGGGGCTCCAGTTGGCTTCAAAAAGGCTCAAGCCCACCCACTTGTGACATTAGTGAATCATGATTCACTATTGTCTTCCTGCTTCACCTCCCAGCCAATCAGGACAGGAAGCTGGTCTTAAGACTGAATTGGCCCCAAGAAATGGAGCCTCAGCAGCCACTGGTAACAAATATAAAGTAGGTGTTATCCCAATTTGTCTGCAAAAGTGGAAATACAATTTAAGTAATCCCCTGGTTTCCGATTTGTATTGGATGCTCCAACAGCGAAATCTACTTGCAGTAGTTCCCAACATTGTTTCTATTCATTTGGAAGTTTTGGATGATCTTGCTCACCTTTGGCATGTTTCAAAAAATCTTGCTACGTTCTCATTAATATATAATAAATTAAAAATCGAATATGAAGAGAGGGAGACACATATAATTGGCACAGCAGGTGCCCAGACCTGGGAACTTACCATTGAGATCTCTCCAGTAGAGTTCCTAAGAGACAACATACCCTCTGGTGGCAGTAGAAGAAAGTAGAGAAGATGAGTTAAGGCACCAAGAAGGTGCCTTCTATACCCTGAGGTTTGCTATAGACTTAGGGGTATGTTCAGCTGAAGAATCTGCCTACGTAACTTTTTCATGTGCAGTAAACTAAATTTCTTGGTGTCACACCAAATGTTTAGGGTCCTTAGGCTCCATGCACACTAGCCTACCCTGGCCACAGCCGCGGGAAAAGGTAAAACACGGTAAAAACAAAAACCATGTTTCTGCAAACTCAAGTTTAGGACCGGCCAGGAGCTGCCAGTGTACATTAAGCCTTATAGTGATTCTGAAGGAAACATTAAAAAAAAACATGTTATACTTACCTGCTCAATGGTTTTGCACAGAGCACCCCCAATCTTCTTCTTTTTGGATCCCCTGCCGACGGTCCTGGCTCCTTCCCCTGCCGAGTGCCCCCAATAGCAAGCCTCTTGCTATGGGGGAACTCAAGCAGGCTTGCCCCCAAGCCACAATCTGTGTGCCGTTCACATACAAAGCACAGCTTGGCCCCGCCTTTGCTCTCTCCTCATTGGCTGACTAGCTGTGATTGACAGCAGGGAGCCAATGACTCCCGCTGTTGTGTGAACCAATGAGGAGAGAGACACCCGGGAAAGCCGCTGCTCTCATACGCATCGCTAGATCGAGATGGGGCTCAGAGAAGTATAAGGGGGCTAAGTGAGCTTTTAGAACCACTTTGATTTCTCAGCTCTCATGCTACCCAGCACCAAAATGGAAAGTCGCCCTGCTCAGAATTAACATACTGCCATGACTTGCATTGAAAAAGAAGCAGCTATTGTGTAGCGTTAGTAAGCGGTAAGTACGACCCCCATATATATTAAGGAAATACTTCTTCCCCCTTGTGTTAATATTTATCTGCAAACTATAAACAGCCTTTTAAACCATTACGGCTGATAAGATTTTTACAACTAATGATTGATATAAACCATATAATATCCAAAGGAACAGACACAAGATAACAACGCGGCCAGTTTTAACTCGATAAGGTGACAATCCCATGCCCTACCAGCTGCTGTCAGTTGAAAATGTAAGAAAACCTGAATTGATTTTTTTCCTGTAATAAGCACTGTAGGCCTTCAACTCTTGGCCCTTTACTCCTTTAGCTTCCACTGACATACACCTGTCAGGGTGGCCATGGGCTGACCTTACTATGGAGCATTCTGTAGACAGCCTGAGGCTGCTTAGATTGTGCACACATGAAAAAACACTCTTGCCTGTCAACTGCCAACCTCATACAATTGAAAAAGTCTATAGTTTCCCTTAACCTGATAATTATATTTATTTGTTGAAGCTTAACTCTGGGCACTCTATGACCTGAAATTGTCTTATTCTACAACAGGGTTTCTCAACCAGGGTTCCTTGGAAGCCAAGGGTTCCTCCAGAGGTTTCTAGGGGTTCCTTAAGCAACAAGCAATTTCTGCGTCTCCAATAAGTATTCATTGACACCATCAATTTTTTTTAGCAATTTATAAAGGGGTAATTCTTCCCAATGACCACTAGTGTAAGGAGCATTCTTCCCATTGATCATCACACTAATGTATGATGAGTTGTAGTCATTTTTAGCAGGGGTTCCCTGAGACCAGAAAGTTATTTCAAGGGTTCCTCTGAGTTGAGAAGGTTGAGAAAGGCTGCTCTACGAGAATTTCAGTAATGTAGTTAGCACATAGAAGGCTGCACTTGCTGGTACTCAAAGCAAAGGGGATTGATTTAGGGCAGCCATTCTCAACATTTTTTTAACATGGAGGAACCCTTGAAAAAACTTTCAGGTCTCAGGGAACCCCTGCTGATAATTATTGTATCTATAGCTCATGGTGGTAACCAGAAAGAAGAATTCCCTGTTATAAAAAGCTACAAGGTCACTGGTGTCAGTGCTTACTTAGAGAGGCAGAAATTGTTCTTTGCTCAAAAAACTCCTATCAATCCCCCTAGGCAGGGCCGTAGATAAGGGGGTACCACCATTCTTCATTTACAAGGCCAAGGCCAGCAGGGGGGCCCAGGCAGCAGGGTGAATTGAATGCGGGCAGGCAGGGTGATCAGTATGGCGGGGGGGGCAATTACTGGTACCAACACCCTGTAGCAGCCCTGCCCATAGGAATTTTAGGGTTTGAAATAACCCTGGTTATGAAAGGGTGTTAATGGAACCCTGGAAGCAGTGTCTTTGGTATTGGCTGAGAAAGAGGGACTATGAGCAAAACAATTTTTTTTTTTTTTTTTTTTACAAAACTTCCAAATTATTGAGTATTTTACAGATAAACTTTGGGTCAGATGTGAGCAGGATTCTTGGCCAAGTGGCCAAGTGTTAGGGGATCCACCAGTGAGACAGTACTGGTGGACCATTGGTACAACAAGTAATATGTGGTATATAACTATGGCTTGCATTCTTAAAATGGACATGCAATTTCACATTGGGACCACAGATTTCACACTGGGTGTTAGACCACCCAATGGGTTGTTAACTTGATCATGGTATTCCCAGTGAGTAGGAATCTTTTCTTGGAATTTGGTCAACATCCTAAAACAGAATCTGCATTGAACACTCATTTTTTATCTCAGCGGCACCACAGAACGGAACGCGATTCTATGATTACTTTCTCTGCTTTTAATGAAGACGCAGCACACTACTTTGTTGGACTAATTTACGCAATAGATCAAACTATGCGTAATTTCCAGATTCCATGACTGTCAACTGATTGTTAATGGAAGCCGGGAAAGATGGCATGGTGCTACTGGTAAATTAGGCGTGTGAATAAATTCAAGAGAAAAATAACTAGTTAATTCCCAGGCGTAACCTATGATGCTGTCTTCTGGTGGTAAAATCTCCATATTCTCCACTGAGTGCTTCTAAGCATATCTAATAACCAGTTCTGGTCTGCAATTATTTTAAGACAGCAACGGTGCTGAAGTTCAGGCACTGTTGTGTTGCCTCTAAGTACCTGCGTCAGCCTTAAAGTGCACCTGTACCCAGACTGTAGACATGTACATATTTACATATTCTTAATAAGACAGTAAGGAACTTTAAAAAAAAAGCCACCAGGTCCTCCCCATCTGTATGTAATCTGAAATATTTAATTCTCAAAGATCCTCAGAGATCGCAATGGCAGGGGAAAGACACTGTGATTTCAGAGTTTTGAATTTTGATGATGAATCTGTCCACAGTGCCTATAGCTACATAGGTAAATTATGGATTGTTTTAAAGTGCTTCTAATACTTTTTCAGAATTTGTGAAATACTTTATTGTGCATAGTCTAGGTGCAGGTTTCACCAATCCCTGTCCCTTAGCCTCCTTAGATCCTAGACCCACACTATGCATTGGGCCTTGATTTATAATTAAGCCCTTTTGTGCTAATCCCTGATCTATTATTTATTTAATGCATGAACTTTAGTGGGAAGTAGAGTCTTTGACATCCTCACTCTAGTGGATGGAATCTAATTTAATCTCGGGGTACATGTAAAGCAGTACAAAGTCACTGCTCTTTAGCATTGTTGTTACCTTAGAAACCTTATGCATTACTGTAATACACATAACGTGTTAAATGTGGTGGATTGCTTTTCAGAGGTTTTTTTTTTTTGCCCAATGGCAATTTACAGTGGGACTAAGTGTTTGACTTGTGGTTGGGGAATGGCCCTATAGACTTGGATGGCCAAGTTCAACAGCTGTCTGTCAACTCAACATGCTGTGTTAAATTTGCCATGCCTTCAGGCCCAAACCATCACAGTAACAGCATGTGAACAGCCCCCTCTAGCTGTACTAGATACTTCAGGTGGGTGGTTGGTGAAACTGAGGCTCAACTGCCTCTTTTTATCACCCTGTGACCCATGATATCTTTGTGTTCCGCTCAGGCTCAGTTGATGTGGGGTGTGATTTCCTGCGCATCTGCTGATAGGAGTGCAGGCAAGGGATGGAGCCCATCCTGACTCCTGCAATGGCTCAGGTGAAGGAGAAGAGGTATCCCTAAAATGGTAAAAAGAAGGAGAAGAGGTATCCCTAAGGGCGCACATCAATGTGATCCTATGGGTGTGAACAGAGTGGCAACCTCAGCCTGGACTCCTACCAGCCCCCCCCCCAACGCCTTTCGCTCCTCCACCCAACTTAGTCATGACTAAGCTCCAGGGGGAGGAGTGAAACATGTTGGGTGCATGACCTGGTAGGAGTCCAGGCTGCGGTTGCCACTCTGTTCAATTCCATAGGATCACATGGATGTGTGGCATTAGGGATACCTCTTCTCTTTCTTTTTACCATTCCCTGGCCACCCATATGAAAGAGGCCTTACAGTAGATAATTTTTGATAGATTATAAATATCAGTTATAATGTCAATATTCATAGTGGATTTAGGTAAATTAGACTTTTACTTGAACTCTGATAAACGGTTTGAAGGAATTGGATTTGATTATTTTGATTAATATACAAGCAAAAAAAAAAAAATTATTGTATTATTTTTTTAGCATCACTTTGTTGCTTTTATGTTTTCTCTTTTGCAGCAGCTTTTTATTTCATACCTTCCTGGGTGAAATTATATTTTCGAGGATTTTCTGAATGACTGGCGAGAGGGCACTTAATTAGGACAATTTCAGAAATAGTGGACTTTAATTGGATTCACTCGCAAGCTACTTACTTTAAAAGCATTGCCGGTTCTGCATGGCTGCACCCGATAGTGAAGTCAGCAGCGGGGGGAAGAAAGAAGGTGATGATGTTTGTAGTAACAGTCTACAATTTCTTTCTCCTGGATGAATTCAGCCTGGGTGTTCAGAAAAGCCACAGACTTTGTTTAATCATTCGCTTTTCTTCTGTATGGAGGGAACCTCGTCACTTAACAACAAACTCACCAAAAACAAACAAGATTAGTGAAAACTCTCCTCCTTTTCTTAAAGGTCCAATCACACGAATGCACTGTGCTAACACGTGGCAAAATGCTTGTTTTATTCTGTTACACTAACGCGCTACACATTGTGTATTATTATGTGTCGTGGCACCAATCATTTTGAATGGCACTCCAGGGCACTTAAGGCAGAGCAGTACAATGTGTATTGTTGTTGCACATTGCAGTGTACAGGTGTGAACTACACTATATTGTCAAAAGTATTGGAACACCTGTCTTTACACACACACGAACTTTAAGGGAATCCCAGTCTTAGTCCATAGGGTTCAATATTGAGTTTGCCGACCCTTTGCGGCTATAACAGCTTCAACTCTTCTGGGAAGGCTGTCCACAAGGTTTAGGAGTGTCTATGGGAATGTTTGACCATTCTTCCAGAAGTTCATTTGTGAGGTCAGGCACTGATGTTGTATGAAAAGACCTGGCTCGCTGTCTCCACTCTAATTCCTCCCAAATGTGTTCTATCGGGTCGAGGTCAGGACTCCTCCACCCCAAACTCGCTCATCCATGTCTTTATGGACCTTGCTTTGTGCAGTGGTGCGCAGTCATGTTGGAGCAGGAAAGGACAATCCCTAAACTGTTCACACAAAGTTGGGAGCATGAAATTGTCCAAAATGTCTTGGTATGCTGACGCCTTAAGAGTTCCCTTCACTGGAACTAAGGGGCCAAGCCCAACCCCTGAATAACATCCCCACACCATAATCCCCCCTCCACCAAATGATTTGGAGGGGTGGCCCAATACTTTTGGCAATATAGTGTGGATGAGCTAGTTTGGGGTGGAGGAACTTGACTCATCTCAACCCAATAGAACACCTTTGGGATGAATTAGAGTGAAGACGCCAAGCCAGGCCTTCTCGTCCAACATCAGTGCCTGACCTCACAAATGAACTTCTGGAAGAATGGTCAAACATTCCCATAGACACTCCTAAACCTTGTGGACAGCCTTCCCAGAAGAGTTGTAGCTGCAAAAGTGGGCCAACTCAATATTGAACCCTACAGGTTAATGTGCGTGTAAAGGCAGGCATCCCAATACATTTGACAATATAGTGAATCTTGTGTGCTGTGGTGAACTGTGTTAAAAATAATAATATTAATAATAATAATACAATACATGTCTATTTTTCTGTTTGTTAAAATCTGGGCACAAAATGTTTATTTAAATATATTCCTTAAAAGCCACAAACTATATAAAACCTATTCTGTTGTAAATGCTGAATTGACATATGTCCTTAGACCCAGTCTGTCTAGACAGTATAGTCAACCTGCTGATTTGGCACCATCCACAGACAGCTTAGCTCTTCAGTAAGACACAGAAGTTGAATTTAATACAACTTTACTTCAGTGCTTCACAATTGCTGTATATAGGATGTTTTTCCAGTCTTTGAAGTGTAAGAAGACAACTACTTTTTCTAAGCCCTGTTTCTGACACTGGCTGAGGGAACATGGAAGAAAATAGGAGGGTCTAGCTAAGATTGAACTAATTAGCAGAAACTAAACAGGAGGGTAGGGCAGAGGGAAAAGCCAAATCACAGGGTAAACTAGTAAACCAAAACCACCAGTAGATGTCCAAATACTACAGAAAAATAATAAACTAACATAGTTCAATACAATACAGAAAGTTAAATAAAAATAGGACAGAATAAAACCACTTTGGGTGCACTAAATGCCCTTGCAAACATAGATACCAGGGTTCTTCAAAATGTTTCTGCACTTTTATACGTTTCACACCCATCTTCACCGCAGCGGGACAACTCTTATACTAAACTGCAAGGTCAGCCAACTTGCCAGGCAGACTAGTCACATGACACTCTCAGACATAACCAATTACTACTCCTCCCGCCCTCACCATTTCCAACAAAAATATAAAAGTGTGGAATCTTTTTGAAGACCCCCTCATATTTAAAGATATCACTGGGCTGTACATAGCCACTGCAGAGAGCAGAGCTGTGGGAGGGACCCAGAAGGTTCCACCCATTGCAGGCTGCCTGCAGAAAATTACACAAGGGGACGGAGAGAAGACCAGTGACCCTGCACAAGGGGAAAGAGCAGCAGTCACCAGTCTTTATTACAGGAAGGTCCTGCACAGAACAAAAGTGCAAAATGTGTTTCATGCAAGATTGCTGTACAGATCAGGAAGAAATACGCAATGGTCATCAAGATTCACGTAAGAATGAACATGCCTTTTAAATACTATTCAAGTATGATAAACCTGCCTTTTAACTCATCGCTCAGTTCTGTTAACGGTAATCCTCTCCGGGGACATGCATGGTACGATTCCAAGGCTATAAAGAACACAATGAATTATGAATTAACAGCATGTTTCCTCTCTTAGTGGGTGGAGGAACACCGGCCTTTTAAGAATTGAACAAAAAAGAAAGGAGATTTACTGAGATAAGATTCATCCATTCACCTCTACTCGTTGGAAATGCTTTAACCCCTTTATCAGTACCAAGTTTACTTGGCCGCATATCTGAAATCAAAGGTTTTCCTTCCTGGAAACATGAAAGGGGAAGAATTAAGCAATAGAAGGAATGCACTGCTGTCAAATGCCACCATCCTGACTCTAATTGGATGGTAAGATTGGTGGCATCTTACATCGTTGGGACAAAGATGCATTGCACAAGTGAAGTAAATAACTCTTGGCCAAGGCTAGGAAAATGGAACGGCTTGGGGAGGCCTCACACACAACATCAAAGTGGACCTACAACGCGGTGATCTCATAACCAAAAGCTTACCCAAATGGTCTAACCCAAAGGAAAATATTGGTCTTCACAAAGCAATGCATATATAAGGGAGCCCTTACTGATCTGATTTGTTCTTCAGCCTTGATAAATAAAGTAGCCATTACACAAATAAAATACACAGCATAATTATTGCTAAAACCATTGCTTCAAATAAAATCGTAATTTAAATCCAATGAGAACCTGCAGCTATTTCCTGTTCAGGACACAACTTACCACGTCTAGTCGGGTCCTTACAAAAGCAAAAAGAGTCAGTACACGGAATTCAAATTAAAGCCGGGATGTGTCAAGACATTCGTTTCAAATTCATTAGTGACCAAATTTTGTTGATAAGCCAGATGGTAATGGTCCTACTTGTATGCGGCAATTACCGGAATCCAGCATGAACAGACTTGCGTTCTAATAGATTAATGCCCGTCACATACTTTACTTATCTCTAACAACTGTTCCCCTATTTTAGACATTTTAATTCAAGATGACCTCTGACTGGTAGTCTGTATGGCCGGCTTGTTATTAAATCTGAAAAATGTTTATAAAAGGAAGTCTGAGTTTTAATTGTAAAAACGAGAATGGCAAAAATCCCAATTAAAACTGTTGAATAATTAAAAGAAAATAACACAGATACTGTATGTAAATTAACTCAATGTATAGATGTACTTTGATACTGTACCACCCATGATAACCTTGCATTGCATCATATTTTCCATCTGTCCCGGATCTGCTGGGACAGTCATGAATTTTACTAAGCTGTCCTGGGATGACTGTGTCCCGGGAAGCATCCCAGAACCTGTACCGTGCCCTCAAGATCCCAGTATTGTGTCCTTCTGACCCCCCCTGTATTGTGCCCTTCTGCCTCCCCCTGTAATGTGCCATTTGTGTTGATTAGTCTTTGATTTATGGCATGTTCTTTTGTTTAAAATTGATTTTATTGAAAGTACTAATAAATATATGTTTAATTCAGCTATTTATACTGTAATTCTTGAGAGTAGGTGTGTAAATTGGGGCAGGCTGGTAGGGGCCCATTACTTTGCCCAGGGGCCCATGTTGCTATTAGGTCAGCCCTGGTACACCTTAAAGTGGACTTTGAGTTACAAGCAATCAACTGCTTATTTATTGGTGCCCTTCAATGCCTAAACATGGCAAGGGATGGTATCACTATCCTTCCGGTGAAATCCCAGGGAATGCTGAGCACTTATTCACACCTTTGACCAAGGGGCATAAAAATGAGCCAGGGATTTACTACCCCCCCCTCCTCCCCAACAGTCCATCTAAAGCTACAATGGCAGATGGAAAGGATGGTACCCAATGCCGTGGCCATAATGCTTTGTTTTGCAGATCCAGCAAAAACTATACCTTATGTCACTCTTGGTAAGTAGTACCACCTCTAAACACCAGCAGCACATACTTATTTTTCCTCTGCTTTGCCCTTGCTAGCTGCTAAGAGCAGTACTTGGTACTTCAAGATATGAAAAAGCCTGTAAGTCACTCCGCTTCCTCTCATGTGACAACACTGCTGCTTGGTGATTGGCCCAGTGCTGTCACATTGGTGCAGTTAAACAGTCTTAAGCCCTGTGTAAGCTCCGACTAAGGCAACTCAGAGCTTACACAGGGCCTATTTTCTCATACCTGAACAGGGCAAAAAAAGGAAGATTGAGTATGTGCTGCTTGGGATCAGCTCAGATTAATAAAGTGAACCTGCCCAGCATGTAACTAGGAAAGTCTTCACAGGGGAAATCTCCACAATGGAGTCAAAGACAGAAAAAAAATGAAATTTTAACTTATGCTTAAAGTGAGGCTTTAATTACATTCATTATAGACAGAAATATGCCAAACACCCTCTCTTTTTAACGGCTAATTTGCAACAGTCAGAAGATAAAGGTAACTATAAAATATAAAATACTCTTTTGTCTGAAATACAGGTCATCTGTTCATTCCTCCAGGCATTCCTTGGTTCATTTTCCTATACATCCAGCTCTATATATTTCCAGCTTTTGCTCATTTGCTGATCAGCCTAAGCACTGCCGAGTCGAATATTATATGAGATACGTATTGCCTATAAATGAAGCCTTGCCGGTAAGATTGAGCTGCGCGGGTAATTATACATGAAAATCTTTAAGAGAGTCATGTAGCTTTTTCCTCCCCATTAGCAAATCCAGAGAAAATCCCAGCACACTTTTAGATTCAGCTGTTAGAAAGATCCATAAAACTATCCAGCATTATAGATGGTGTGGAGGGTGCCGGTCCTGGAAAAAAAGGCATAAAATCAGGCTGGAAGGAAGGACTGCAGAGGAATTGTAAGCAGGGAGGATGGCAGCGGCGGGTATTCAGGTATGAGGTAAGCCCTGGATATTGTTCCTATTGATTAAATCAAAGATTGCACCACGGGAAGAAAGCTGGATCTACTTAGAGACATTCATTATGGATCAAAGATGGACACCAACAAGTGACTCCAGCTGACAATAAACTGATCTTATGTCTTAATGTAATGGGTGAGAGAGAAAGCATAATGGCACCTTAGGCACTGTGAATCAATCTATGTATATATGTAAAAAAAGAAAAAATGTGTATATGTATATATATATATATATTATATATATATATATATATATATATATATATATATATAGAACCATATTACCAGAAGTATTGGGACACATGCCTTTACACTCACATGAACTTTAAATGCATCCCAGTCTTAGTCTGTAGGGTTCAATATTGAGTTGGTCCACCCTGTGTCGCTATAACAGCTTCAACTCTTCTGGGAAGGCTGTCCACAAGGTTTAGGAGTGTCTATGGGAATGTTTGACCATTCTTCCAGAAGCGTATTTGTGAGCTCAGGCACTGATGTTGGACAAGAAGGCCTCTGCTCTATTTCATCCCAAAGGTGTTCTATCGAGTTGAGTTCAGGACTCTGTGAAAGCCAGTCAAGTTCCTCCACCCCAAACTCGCTCATCCATATCTTTATGGACCTTGCTTTGTGCATTGGTGCACAGTCATGTTGGAACAGGAAGGGGCCATCCCCAAACTGTTCCTACAGAGTTGGGAGCATGAAATTGCCCAAAGTGCCTTGGTAAGCTGATGCCTTAAGAGTTCCCTTCACTGGAACTAAGGGGCTAAGCCCAACCCCTGAAAAACAACCCCACACCATAATCCCCCTCTACCAAATGATTTGGACCAGTGCACAAGCAAGGTCCATAAAGACATGGTTAAGTGAGTTTTGGGTGGGTGAACTTGACTGGCCTGCACAGAGTCCTGACCTCAACTGAATATAACACCTTTAGGGTGAATTAGAGCATAGACTATGAGCCAGGCCTTCTCGTCCACACCATTGCCTGACCTCACAAATGCGCTTCTGGAAGAATGGTCAAACATTCCCATAGACACTCCTAAACCTTGTGGACAGCCTTCCCAGGAGAGTTGAAGCTGTTATAGATGCAAAGGCCAACGCAATATTGAACCCTACGGACTAAAACTGGGATGCCGTTAAAATTCATGTGCGTGTAAAGGCAAGTGTCCCAATACTTTTGACAATATAGTGTAGGTTTATAATATATATTTTAAATGTATTTTATTTTATTTTAAATATAGTTTTTAAATATACTTTAGTTTATACTGTCTATATACTGAATACCAAATCATATGCATTGGAAATTAAAAAAATAAAATATTTTTTTTTTATTGCACATGATTGGATGATTGAAATGAACACAGCTTTTTATTCACTAAGCAAAGTGAGCATTCTTTTTGCCAGGAGAGCAGTATGCATTCCTTTGGTAAATCAACCCAACTGAATAAAGAAGATGAATATTACATTTCATTTCTAAACCCTTAAATGAGCATCAATGCCTTCAAAGAACATTAGCTCATTGGCATGCCTATGGCCTTTGATGAGTTTCTTATAAACATTTCCTTGGAACATATTTTCGCCTACATTGCCCTTTGATATAACACAAATTAGTTTTCTGGATGCCATCCATTATATTCACCACAGTGAACACAGCAGCGGTGTCAATTCCAAAAGCAACAAAAGCAAACCACTAAATCTGATGATATAAGAACATCGCTGAAGGCATGGAGGAGAGCAAGAGAGAAGAGAACATATCATTCTAAAGTGCGGGGACGGATCATTGGCTTTCAGCATCTTAAACTTGCTGTGATGGGTTTGGAGCGTGGGAGTTTTGGTGCAAAAAGTTTGGGAGGACAAAGTTTCAGCAATATTAAATGGTACACTTGTATGTTCTAATCTCTGATGGGTATTGGGCCTTACTATTGCCTATGATCTTTTGTGCTGCCATTATCACCCTGGATGGGTTAAAGCTGAACTCTGATTTAAATGCACACTGCGGGACTAGAAGAAGCAGGACTATCTCATTTCCTGGTTAGAGTATATTCATCCTCATCGAGATCTTCTCCAGCATTCCTGTTCATTGTACCACTTACTGGATTCCAGTTCATTCAGTCATGTAGGCTCAGTGACAGGATCTGGATCACCTGCTGGTGGCACTGTGCTTCCCAGAGTGGAAGGTTGTAGTTCCAGTGTCCACCAGTGGGTGTCTCCTAACAGATCCCAGTAATCAGTTCCACCTGATGCTGGCTGCTGAGAGGGTATCTAGTCCCTGCTCTATATAATTGAGCGTGTGATAGCACTGCCTATAGCTAGATAATTAATAAAGTGTCGGTGCCAAAATATGGCAAAAGTGCTAAAACAGTGCTAAAAATGGAATAGTGAGTAAACAGTTCATAAAATGTCCAAAATAAATGGATAAAATGGAAATCTTCTTGTAAACAGTGCACGCCAAATTTTGCTCTGACAAACGTGGCTTGGAACAAATCCACTCTGTGACTTGCGCTCCTTTCACCAGGTAAAATGGAAGCTCCCCTCCACATACACAGTGTAACTCTCCTCCACATATGACTCCACATTGATCACCCGCAGCTGCTTCAAAGACCCTACAGGGGTCAAACACCCTTTGTACACTTCTCCTTTAAATATGGCTCCGTAAAGATCACCAGCAGGTCCAAATCGACATATAAAAACAAAAGTGCTTCCAAAACTGCAGTACTTGGGAGTTAACTGAATGAACCTCAACACCCCAGCTTAATACATTGCACTCACGTTTATTGAATTAAAACACGTATGTGTCACCACCAGGCTCTACCTCTACGCGTTACGCCACCATCCTCGTGGCTTCATCTGGAGGGCAAGCCTAGCGACTGATGTTGGGGTGACTTTATAGGGGCCCCAGTAAGTGTTATTAGCTAACAGAAAACCAAATTTCTCTCTCACTGAGCCTCAGCTTGCCATTTTTTTTTGTTAGTCCTTGCTCTAAATTTCCCCCTTCGCTACAGTGTTTTGCTCGCTGCCTGATACTGCTAGCTGGTCATCCCATTCCTGCTCTTGATTGTGCTCTTTGCCTTCCACTTGTACCCTGAACCCTGCCGCCTGGTCAAAGTTTTGGTTTCCCCTTCCTATACGTTCCCTGCACCTCCAGTTTTACCATGCTTTGTTCCACATTTATATATATTGTATATAGTTAGTCCACTATCAATGCAACCTGCCTAAGAACTCCCAGTCCTGACATCCACCCATCAATGCATTTTAATATTTGCATTACTTCTCCCAGGGGACAGCCTACTACTTGCATAAAGGGCACAATGCTCTTGAGAGGAGTATTGAGGCAGGGTGCTGTGATGTTTTGAGGAAGCAATGTACAGCACTCTTTAAGGCCCTGCTACCAGCCACGATCTGCTCACATTGCACAGAGAAGCAAAGAGACTCAGTAATCATGACACTGGGCCTAAAATAAGGTATGTAGTTAAAACGGAAATGTAACATTTTCATTACCATTCTGATTTAGGGGGAAAGGAGGACCCAGGGATGGCAAAATATAAGCATAAAGGGCCACATCTGAAATGTGTTGTCGTGACTACAGCCTGTTGACAGCCTTCCATCTGCTTTACCACTGCATCTGCGTTCCTTTCCAAGCCTTGTTGTGCTGAGTCGGTCTGACATCGTTCTGTGTTGGTAATGTCACATTCAGCATGCCGCCCCACTACACCAGCTGCACCATCCAGCGGTTCGGAGTCCTCTGCCCAATCCATTGGGGGCCTCTCCACATCACTAATCTTTATGGGTTCAACCAGTTGTCTGTCATCCCTTCCATTGGGTGGTTGCCCATGCGACATCTCACGCCTACACACCTTTAGGCCCCCCGCACCGGCCCTGTCTGCCTGCCAAGGTTTGGGTGAGATTGAGGTTCATAATTAAGCATTATGTTTAACACTGATGGTCTCTCAGCCATATGTTAACCCTTTCCATTTTTGGAATCCTTTGACTTTGATTTCATGAAAACTTTTTTAATCACAAACCGCGGCATAGACATTTTTATGACTTTCCCAAGTTATGCCTCAAGTGGTTTGTAGCCATCAACCCCCAGCGTTGGATCAAATGGAATCTCTTGCACAACACCGTCCGTGGTGCTTTGGGTTCCCTCTATCTGTAGAGGGTGAACATTCATTACACCAACTGCAATATGTTGGTTCTCCATACAGCGCCTGAACTTTATAGGAGTACAACATATAAGCAGGTTCAACTAAATTTGACACTACTAGGTGTGTTGGATAGCACATCCCTCACCGACTCTGTAGTTCATCCTACTGACCCCTACAGGATAAAGCAGTAACTCTGAGATGTCTCATAACATGCTTTGGGGTTTTTCCTGCTGACCCCTATAGGATACAGTGGTGACATACAAGTTGGCAGGAGGAACCACAGTATATCACTGTGAGATGGCACATAGCAGCAGCGGCCTGTGCTTTGCAACAGAGCAAAGATTTAACTCAACACCCAAAGGACAGGTAAGTATACGCCTTATTAAATGACAGGGTACTTGTATGGTCATTTTCTCCCAGTGGCAACAGGGCCCCTTAAAAACTTAGCTTACCCTAATGCTTAGGCTTCATCTTTGGGCAATAGAATTGAAGCAGCTGAAATATGACTTTTAAGATAAAAATACCCCTAGTATACTCATGCCTAATGCAATGTAACAAAGGTATGCTGAAAACTATGCCCAGTTCTCTATTTGTACAGCATTGTTTTCTTACTTTGTGAAGTTCCTGCACAGCGCAGCTATCTCCAGTGTGGGCACCTGAAGCCACAGTGTCCTTCTCCGGGAATCCGTGCATGCTGGCTACCCAGCATGCACCTGCCGATCTTACGCATGTACAGTGCGGTGCAATCTTGGTCAGCTCGACATGGCACAGCCATGCCAAGCTGACCACAATTTTCCATAGACGCCAATGTTAAATGTTACCGGAGTGAGAAGAGATAGACCGCACAATCATTGATTAAGCGGACTACAGAGCCGTGAAACGTGTTAACCCTTTTCAAGCTGTGTTGTCACCTCTGCCTGTCACTTTGTTCATCGTGATATGATTCACAATAAATCTTCTCTTGGGACTTTGATTGTGCAGTCTATCTCTTCTCACTCATGATTATCTGGACTGGCGGCTGTTCAGACCTGCACCTAGCCTCAAGGATTACACATTATTCCACACCTGGAGCGGGCTCTCTACCTTCCTGCTCAAATGTTACCGGGGCTGTGCCATGCCAAGCTGACCAAGATTTTTCATAGATGCCAATGTTAAATGTTACTGGAGCCGTGCCATGCCAACCTAACCAAGATTTTCCTTGAACGCCAATGTTAAATTTTACGGGAGCAGTGCCATGCCAAGCTGACCAAGATTTTCCATAGACACCAATGTTAAATGTTACAGGAGCAGTGCCATGCCAAGCTGACCAAGATCTCCCAGAAGCCAATGCAAAACCGGAAATGACGTACGGCGCCGCGGTCCCTAAAGGAGATAGTGAAATTAGATATAGGCATAAATCAGGTAAGTGAACAGAAAAAAATAAATAAATAAATATCCAATTCAATTTAAGGATGCACATTAGTGCTGCATGGTGAGGAGTGAAAAATGTGGGTGGAACTCCGCTTTAAGAGTGAAAGGGGGAAGGTCTGTACTCTGAGCCTATTAGGCTGTGCTGCATTTATATGTGTTGACATGAAAGAAAGGAGAGATCTGATGTGGTCAGTCCACCACTCTCTCATTACCCAATCACAGATGAGGGTTAGGCAGTGACCAAGCTGTGTTGTTCAACTGCAATATTAAACAGTGAGGTCTCCAACCTGACTGTGCTGTCTAGGGGACCAGTATAAATCATAGGACTGGTGGGGCAAACTTACAAACCAGTTGGAAGGTAAATCAGCCCCCAAAAATGCACGTCTACTGCTTATTTAGCTATTTGCACGGTGTCAACCCTCAAACCACAAAAGCCGATATCATCGATATTTATCGCACATAATTCCATTTTCACCACCTGGATTAAATGTGCTCCATTTTACCCTAATTGATATTTAAACATGAAATGAATTGATGATTAAATAAGCACAATGAAGGGATTTTGAAACCATGTATAGCAACATATGTGAGATGCGCCAGATGGTCCTATTATATGTAGGCTAGCATGCCCACCTCCTTCCTTATCAGGGGTCCACAGCACAACAAATGACTAGTGCAATTAATCTGAGTGTGCTATGTGTTTCATGCAACAACAAGAGCCGTATTCCAGGCTGGCAACGGTCCAGATGATAAGGAGGAAGAAAACAGAATATCATATGCTTGGCTATTCATAGCATTGCTACACATATATACTGTTTACCATTCAAAGGCTGATCATTTTTCTATCCGTTTTCCACATTGTGGGGGAGGGGGACTTCTATAGATCAGAAGCCGATGAATTAATGTCCCTTGTATGAGGTCTCCTTTGTCTTTTTTATGAGGAGAGTACTATGGTAATAAACTTAAAAAAATTAGTAACTTTTTGGCGAATTCTGAAAATAAATGTGCACCCTGAGCTCCATATGGTATTAAAATCACCAATAATCAGTTTTGCCAACCTCCCGCAGCATTTTTTACTGGCAAAACATGTAAAATTTACTCAGATTTTTACAAACTGTCAGTAAATTTACTGACGGTTGGCAACCCTTCCAATGATAATATCATGCATCATGCCCTGTACAACTGGAAATTGACTGAACTAAGCATATGTGGTGTCCCATGAAATTCAGCATCAGAAGACATAGATAAACACATTCAGATATGGTGATGGGGTAGTCGGGCATTGAGTGGATAAAAGAAAAAGAAAAAAAAAGAAAATTAAATTAAATTAAGTGAAAGAACAAAGACGAGAAAGGGGCACCATGGATCAATTCATGACAGTCTGTGGAAAATGGATCTGAGATTTAAAGCACTGCACCAAGAATTACTTGTCCAAGTATGAATGTATTCCAATATGAATAAGGATAAATAAGGGAACCAACATGTTACGGAGGGCCTTCAGGGTTAGGTTCAAGAAGGCCTGGTCCACAGTCTCCGCACTAATTCCTCCCAAAGGTGTTCTATCGGGTTGAGGTCAGGACTCTGTGCAGGCCAGTCAAGTTCCTCCACCCAAAACTCGCTCATCCGTGTCTTTATGGACCTTGCTTTGTGCACTGGTGTGCAGTCATGTTAGAACAGTAAGTGGTCATCCCCAAACTGTTCCCACAAAGTTGGGGACATGAAATTGCCCAAAATGTCTTGGTATGCTGACGCCTTAGGAGTTCCCTTCACTGGAACTAAGGGGCCAAGCCCAACCCCTGATAAACAACCCCACACCATAATCCTCCCTCCACCAAATGATTTGGAGGGGTGGGCCAATACTTTTGGCAATAAAGTGTGGATGAGCGAGTTTGGGGTGGAGGAACTTGACTCAACCCAATATAACACCTTTGGGATGAATTAGAGAGGAGACTACGAGCCAAGTCTTCTCTCCCAACATCAATGCCTGACCTCACAAATACCCTTCTGGAAGAATGGTCAAACACTCCCATAGACCCTCCTAAACCTTGTGGACAGCCTTCCCAGAAGAGTTGAAGCTGTTGGGTGGGCCAACTCAATATTCAGCCCAAAGGACTAAGACAGGGTTGCCATCAAAGTTCATGTGCGTGTAAAGGCAGATGTTCCAATACTTTCCAAAATATAGTATACATATATGACCACACATTTTATTGCCAATTGCCAGTTTCTGTTGTCCTTGTGCACTTTCAACTCTAAACACAAGCTACCAATGCTGTAGTAGCATTGTTAGACCACCCCTGTGTGCCCCGTGCCCCTGCTCGGGAACTACAGCATGTTTGCAGTTTCTGTAAACAGCCCCTGACATCAGGCTTGGGCGCTAACTTGAACAGTAGCTTGATAGTAACCTGACGTCATTGGGTTGCCTAACGCCTTGGCTCTGAAAATAGGCGAAACTCCTATAATTGTCATCTGACCATTAAATACTTTAGGGAAAAGGTTATTTTTTAACATTGCAATTCACAGTAAATACGTAAATTCTCTCTGCACTGCACTGACGTTTTAAAATCTGTGTACATACACTTTAACTATTCATAACCTTTTTGCCTAATCCATTCTACTATCCTTGAAGGACTTCAAGATCTTTAGGGGACAAAAGAAACCAAGTATGAAAAAAAAGTTTTATTTATTCTAAATCATATTTGAACCAGTAACAACTGACTTGTAAAGCTGGGGAAATCCACATACACCCCAATTATCAGCAAATTAGGTCTGATACAATCCTCCTTTGCCAACAGTTGTCTTTTGTTTGTGTGCCTTTGTGATGACAGGATCACTTTAAAACACTGGTTCTCTGTATACGTCTATATTGAAAAAGCTGAAGGATAGACCTTATCAGGAAGAATATAACATTAAAAAAAGATTCAGCTGCACATTCGCCTAAAGAATTGACTTCTCAGAGATGGTTTGCAACCATGCAATTGTAATTTTGTTTAAAGGCCATTTTTCTGGTCTCCTCACAACATCATCAGTGAACCTGCCCTAATCCCAGAGTCAATGGCTTTAGCTGGTCAGCGAAGGCTGTTTGACCCCCCCTGCCACCTCCATCTGTTGCCTCAAGCATTGTTGTTCAACCCCTTTTTGTTAGCTGCATGGCCCCCTGGAGAGGCAGGTCCTCTTTAGGACCTTCCCGCGTAAACATTTCAATTGATGAGTGACTACATTTGCAGAATGCCCACTGTTCATTTGTACTTATACTGAATGGATAGCTGGGATAATAGCAGATACCTAAAAGGCATCTGTTGCTTTATGAGGGCAACCCCAGCCTTTGTTTAGTTGTAATCTTAAAATTCCTTGTTGTCAGTATAAGTCACAAAGACATTATACGCATGAATATCTTGTAAGCCCAAAAGATGATTGTTAACTGCCTATTAAATTCTCATGCTTTTAGGCTTTTGATAATAATCAGTTTGGAAATAAAATAATAAAACTAAATATTAGAGTTATGAACACAGAAGTATGAAAAAATACCCATTTCAATAGGTGATCAATGGAAATAATTGTGATATAATGCATTGTACATAAGGAAAAAAATCCAAAGTTTGGAGTATAAGTGATAACTTTTATTGGCTAACTTAGGCTAAGACTTCATATAATTGAATATAAAGCCTAAAGAAAAGATCTTAGAAACCTAAGTCATTCTGAGAGATTACATCTGTAATAATTTAACCGATAAAGGGTGTCCATTAAACTCCAAACTTTCTGCGTTAATCAATGACTAACATTGTGCAATACCCTAGTACTGCAATCTACAATTCTAAAAAAAAAAAAAATAACAGAATTCTTACTTAATTAGGCCCCCTTCTTATAGTAACATAAAAAACCCAACCTCTGATTAGTAAAGTGAACTTTAGGAAGTGAAGGCAAGAAGGCAATAAAAGCAATAAAAGCAAGACCATCATCCAATTGTTAGTTGAATGTAGACAGGAGGCTAACGCCTGACCACAGCAATGATTTCCATAGAGAATCATCATATTTATTGATTGCACCAGCCAGAAGGTGGTACTGTGGGTCAACGCTGTAACTGCAGCTTTATGGCTAAAGCAGCCTTTGTCAACCTTTTTACCCCAGAGGACCCCCTAAAATGATTTGCAAGTCCCGGGAAACCCTTACTAAAACCAACTTATCAGGTGTCTATAGAAAAAATGTCCCTTACATTGGTGGTCAGTAGGAGGTTTGAACCCCTTCAGTGGTGGTCAGAATGCTACCCTTACAGACAGCGTAAAAGATCATTGGTGTCATGCTGATGCCTCTACCAAATGGCACTGGCTGAGGAACTATGCAGGCACAATTGGATAGGAGGTCAGACAGCAAAAGCTTGAGGAACCCCTAGCAATAGCTGGAGGAACCCTATGGTTCCATGGATCCCTGATTGAGAATCAATAGTCTACAGTAATCGTTCTCAATCTTCTTACCCTGGAGGAACACTTCAAATACATTTCAGGTCTCAGTGAAGTGCTGCTAAAATAAATTCATTGGGGGCCATTAGGAAAATGCCCTTTATATTGGTGGTCAGTGGGGAAAATGCACCCCCTACAAGTAGTAGCATGTCACCTATATAGACATCTAAAAAGATCATTGGTGTCATGTTGCTGACTCTGCCAAGTGGTGCTGGACCTAGAACAATGCAGGCACCATCATATCAATCAGGGGTCAATCAGTCAGAGTTTAAGAAAACCCTCATTTGGAGGGACCAAATGGTTCTACAGAGCCCTAGCTGAGAATGGCTGGTCTAGAGTAATTGCTATGCTTATTCTTATTCTTATTATTAATATTGTTAGTGGTATTTCTGTTTAGCTACACTGTTGCATAGCAGCTACATTCGTGCAAAGCTGACACAGATGCAGGAAATCACAGCTAGAAGGTAATGCAGAGCCTTGTCAGTGCTATCGCCACACTGTTACATGGTTCTCAATGGCCTCATAAACAGCTTTTGATTTTCCCATAAATCTTGGCTGCACATTGTATTGCCCATCTGGGGGTTCACCGATACTTAAAACTCAAAGACTCTCCCTGACCCTGCAAAGGGGATTCATACCATTAGCGCCATTTATTAAGCACATGTTGCAATTATACCAAATAAAGATATGGGTATTTGTATTAAAAAAAAAAGAAAAGCTCTCATCGGTGATCCTATCTTACAGATGTTCCCTTGTTACACCCCTCTAGCTAACACACCAATAAATACTCCTCACATCAGCAACGATAGCACGATGCACAGCAGCACAGTGGGCAGCAATAAAGAACATAAAACAGATGCTGGGACTTGTCACTGTTGATTTATTCAGCAACATGCACCAGTAAACCTAACAGGATTTCAAGGCAAATTGTATAAAATCTCACAACTTGTTACATTTACTTGTTACACATGATGCCCACAGACATATGTGCATGTATTACAAATAAAGAGTTTGACTTGCAAGAAGGAATTTAAGGCCTTTATCAACATAATTAAGCCTGATACATAGAAGTGTCAGAAGATAGCACCGTTCTTGCTCCCTACAGCAACCGGCTGGATTTGCGGGTCATTTTCCCATACTGGTTTCCAAGCAAGAAAGAAACTCATTGGTTACTTAGGAAGTGAGAAGTATGATTCCGTCAGGCTCCTTTTAGGCATGAGACCCAATGTGGAAGGATAAATGATGTTCTGCAAGTCTTAAATACATCAGAATTCAGTTGTTAGAAAGTTATGGGTGAGAAAGAGTCTAAATCTCCATTCGTAGTTCGCAATTTGGAATCTCGGGACAGAATCTTTGAGATTCCAAATCGCATGACAGTCACTGAACAACCCATGGTGCATCTTTGGGTGCCATTATCCTTTATTGGCATCCCAAACGCAATGCGATTCTGCCATGATTGTCGTGCATCAGTATCACACGGAAATCGTGGAAAACTGTGCCTTTAAAAATCGATAACGTTTTTTGTCCAAAAAGGAGCAGGAGCTTCTTTTTGGGTGACAAATGCACATAGGGCAGCCCCATTCAAGTGAATGTGTCATGCAAAATCATGTGAGAATCACTCTTTGAAAACTGTATAGCTAGAATGTTCCTGCGATATGTGAAGGGGCCTAAATGTTGAAGACCAACTGAACCCTCTTGATTTATTACTGCAATGCAATTAGCCTACATGGTAACCATACTGCACTTTTTAGCTTTAAAGTTCTGTGGGGACCTGTGCTGACAGCACATAGGAAAGTCGGACCACTGCTCTCACATAGAATGCAGTGGCTTGGCTTTACAGTAGACCAACACCTACCACCTGAATACCTTTCCTCTCAAGCAGCAAGAGTACTATTGATTAGATCAGTGTTTAGACCAGTGGTTCTCAACTCCGGTCCTCGGGACCCACTAACAGGCCAGGTTTGCAAGATAACTGAAATACATCACAGGTGATATGATATCATTTGCTGCTCAGTGATTGCAGTATTCTAGTCTGCATCTCCCCAAGGCAATACTTAAAATCTGGCCTGTTGGTGGATCCTGAGGACCGGAGTTGAGAACCACTGGTTTAGGGGGAGTGTTAGATCAATGGAGAGCCGGCCACTGTACAAGCCAGACCACTAGAAGGTATTACTTTTTAAAAGGGAGAAAGGGGAACAAAACACAGTGCTGTATTGGCCATGGCCACAAAACTATCCTTTTCATATTCTAAATTGAACAGAAGTTAGAACTTGGTTGCTATTGTCAAGAATGTATAGACAATTTGATAAGAAAGTAATAGTTGTCCATATCAACCGGATTCTCCAATTCCCAGAGAGGTTATGAAGCATGAGCTAAGACGTGATAGGCTGCTAAGGATATAATATGAATACTTTCTAAGTTTACTTGAACCTTGCTCTCATTGGAGGACCAAAGCAATGCTCAACCTCCAAGTCCATAGAAAACTGGTGTTACCATTGAAAGATGAAATGCCAATGTGGTTGATTTCTGGAAACTGCTGTTAGGAGCGTTGTCATACATTTTGAGCAATCAAAAAAATTTCAAGAAATTACAATCCATAAAGCACTCTTCTGAGCATGCTGTCATCTCATCTAAAGGCTGCTGTATATATAAAGCCTAAAATGTTATCACATCCTGTTATATGTTTAGTTTCCAAGGGCTGTTGTGTATTGTGCTGGCAGCACATAGGAAAATCGGACCACTGTTCTCACATACTATGCAGTAAAATCTGCTCTAATCAACAGTGCACCTTAAGGAGGGAGAGCAATGCTGATTAGAGCAATGTTCAGAGAGGGTGTTGAATCACTGGAGAGCTGGCCACTGTGCTAGCCAGACCACTAGCCATTGTTACTATGGGGGGCTTATCAGAATAGAGAAAGGGGAACAAAATAGAGGAAACGTGTCCAATAAAGTACTCTTTGGAACTCATAAAGACTGGTGCAGCCAGATTTTGCAAAAAGTGTCTCAGGTGCATTGTAAACGTGGCACCAAATCAAAGTTCCTGTCTAGAACTTGAACTTGAATTTGGCACATGCTGTGCCACTTTTAGAATGCACACAAGACACTGTCGCAAAATCAGTCTGTGCCACGGTCGCTCTCTGTACAACAAAAGAGAGTCAGCCTTAATTAGTTCCACTTTTGTAAGATACAAACTGCCAGTATTTTATTTGAAATTTGGTGCAGGCATTGCACCAAGATGTAAAAGTGGTGCATTTGTGAACCACCTGAATGTGTTACACAAGTCGCTGTCCGAACCAAAAGGGTTGCGGATGCTTCAGGAATTTGCCGAAAACACATTACCAAGGGGGATTAAAGCAAGAAAAGCGGCACAGCAGATTTATTGAATTACCCTCAATCTGTTTTTTGCCCATGACCACAAAACTACCCCTTTCATATTCTAAAGAAGTAAGAATTTGGATGCTTTTGTCAAGTAGTTATGAAAATTTGGATAACAAAGGCTTAGCTATTGTCCATATTAACCAGATTCTCAAATTCCCAAAGAGGTTACAAAGCATGAGCTAAGAAGACCTGTTTGGCTGCTAAGCATAGGTGTTTGCAGCCTATTTCATTAGAGTGTGCATCCCAAAACTCAAACACACATGCATGTGTGTTTATTGTGTTTATGTGTATATATATATATATATATAGAGAGAGAGAGAGAGAGAGAGAGAGAGAGAGAGAGAGAGAAGGAGAGAGAGAGAGAGAGAGAGAATCATGTCAGAGTTTACTGTGTAAGCAATTTATTTGGGGTGTCATGTACAGTTTCTGGGATAACGTTGTCTTATAAGCATAAGCGGCTCGACATGGTCAACTGACCAAAAGAGACAAAAGGACACTTGGCATGATTAGGACCCAGATCTTTGCATGCAGAGTGGTATCAAATTCCATTATCCACCATCCAAGACTTATATTTGTCAATTCCCAGTGCTGATTACGGTGTGCCCAGGCACCTCCGGCGAACCCTGTGCGCACGCCTATGCTGCAAAGGAAATAGCATGGATAGTTTCTATTCGGTACTTGCTCCTCACTCTGATTGGAGGAACAAAATATTGCTTAACCACTGAAAGATGAGATGCCATAGAGACCGCTTTCCAGGAAACTGGACAGTGGAGCAATAAATCACATTTATTTTACAATAATTTTATTAGGTTTTCTCATTTTGTCGAAAAAAAAAAAAAAAAAAAAAGAATACAACAGAATGCAATCAAATTTCAAGAAACCATATTCCATAAGGTACCCACTGCCCATGTTGCCATCTCACCCATACTGTAGGTAGCCTAAAACTTTATTACAACCTGCTGTGTTTTCTGGCCTTGATAGAAGAGATGATATTTTAGTATTTAATCAAAGTGTCACTGAAGGCAGTTAAAAAAAAAACAGTTCTGAATAACACACAACTGCTCTGGCATTCCTAAGCTTTTTTCAGCCAGTGAGTTAAAATGAATGCAATATTCAATCTTCAACCTTGGAAAGCACAAGCTCCCAAGCAGATGCATCTGTGGTAGGCTGCCAAGCAGAGAAAGTTTAATGCGATTCTGCTACCTATAGATAGATTCCTTGTGGGCACCTCCTGCAGGCTCTTCATACTCTCTAATGCTCATTTCCTTGCCCTTTTTTTCTTAGGGGAGAGCAGAGCATTAATGTGCAAGGAATTAAATGCAGCTGCTTTGCCCTGCAGTAACACAAATGCTTCAATTAATTCAGATGGTCAAGCAGCCCCTGCTAAAGTCAATGGGTATTAGATGCCATTTTTAGAAGCGGTTCATTTCCATCAGGATGCATGGTGTGTTGGGTGCCCAGGCTGCCATAGAGCTCAGTGCGCTGTCCATTCAGCACCACGCATAGAGGGAGGACTTGAGCAAGAGCTAGAGACTGGGTCTAATGCAATGTAATGGGGATCTGCAGGGCGTGCTAGGACTTTTAGTTCCCCAGATCTAGTATCAGCACATCTATATGCCCTTCTTATTTATTGCTAATTGTATTAAACAACCTTCTTGATTATCACCTTCTGCAGCAATGCCCAGCCTGATCCCCTCTATGGAGAACCTAAATCATAGGGCTGAGAAATTGGGATGGGTGGCAACACTGACTGTGGTGCTCCTACACTTTTAGACACTATTGCAAGCCACCCATTGTCAGCACTACCCTCACTATACAGAAATATCTGATTCATCTATTGTAGTATAGACCCGAGCATGCTGAGACTTATAGTCCCACACAGCTGGAGAGCCACCCTTGATGGAAAGTATATAGGCTCAGCCTGTGCATCCCTTTGCAGAAACTCATTACCATTGCACAGCACGTTTACAGCAGAAAGACATTAAACCCTCACTCACCCTTCTGCTAGCACAAGCTATCAAACACATCATGCAACTTCAAGAGAAGCAGCATTTTCCTTATACTAAGGCACTATGGAGACCCCACATTCCCAATGTTATATCTGGACACCGTTTAAAGCTTATATTAAGGGGCTTGATAAATAAAGGAGTGCAGATAAGGATAAAGTGCAAGTGCAGCCATCTATAGCAGAATTGGCAGTATCTGACATCCAGCTAAAATACCATTGGTTGCCATGGATGAATGTATTATATCATCACTAATCTTTTTCCAAGAAGCACATGCACCTATCTTCTACAGTAAGTCACCACTGTGACCATGTGTCTGTCCTATACAGCAAATCACAGTCGTGCCAATTGTCTACATTGTGCAAATCTACAGTGTATAGCAGTGTGCCAATCTGTTATCTGTAGAAGGGTACCTGTGTGTTATAGAAATACAGAACTGTAGTAGTGTACCTGTATAGCACAGCGTTTATTAGTAGTAGAAGGGGACCTGTACTTTAAAGTAATTCACAATAGTAGGGTGCCTGTATGTCATAACATGGAGAAATGTTGTAGTGTACATCACAGCAATTCTTATTGGTAGGGTACCTAGTACCTACATATTACAATATTTCATAGTAGTGGGGTACCCACATATTACAGCTTTGTAGAGTACCTACATATAGAGCATTGCATTGTAGTAGGGTACATATTACAGAATTTCATAGTAGTAGGGTACCTACATATAGAGCATTTCATGGTAGAAGGGCACCTACATATAGAACATTGCATTGTAGTAGGGTACATATTACAGTATTTCATAGTAGTAAGGTACCTACATATAGGGCATTTCATAGTAGTAGGGTACATATTACAATATTTCATACTAGTAGGTTACCTACATATAGAGCATTTCATAGTAGTAGGGTACCTACATATAGAGCATTTCATAGTAGTAGGGTAACTACATATAGAGCATTTCATAGTAGTAGGGTGCCTACATATAGGGCATTTCATAGTAGTAGGGTACATATTACAATATTTCATACTAGTAGGTTACCTACATATAGGGCATTTCATAGTAGTAGGGTACCTACTTATTACAGTATTTCATAGTAGTAAGGCACCTACATATAGAGCATTTCATAGTAGTAGGGTGCCTACATATAGAGCATTTCATAGTAGTAGGGTGCCTACATATAGAGCATTTCATAGTAGTAGGGTGCCTACATATAGACCATTTCATAGTAGTAGGGTACCTACATATAGGGCATTTCATAGTAGTAGGGTACCTACTTATTACAGTATTTCATAGTAGTAAGGCACCTACATATAGAGAATTTCATAGTAGTAGGGTACCTACATATAGAGCATTTCATAGTAGCAGGGTACCTGCATATTGCAGAATTTCATAGTAGTAGGGTATGTTATAGTAAAATAATAGAGAACCTGAATATGCTATAGCAATGTAGAACTCTAGTAGTGTGTAGTACAGAATTTCATAATAGTAGTAATTTACCTGAGCATTTCAGTGTTTCATAGTAGTAGGGTATGTTATAGCAGCAGAGTATGTACCTCTATATGTTATAAAACTTGTAGTGTGCCTGTATATTACAGCCTACCATACTAGTAGGGTGCCCACATATAACAATATAGAACTATAGTAGTGTACCTGTGACCTGTAAAATTTCATAATAGGGTAGTATAATAGGGTATCTGTATAGGGTAAAACCAAATGCAACTGTAATAGTATGTATGCCTGTTTATTACATTGTGTTTTATAGTAGTAACAGAGTACTTGTACATGGTATAGCAATATAGAACTTCAGTAGTGTGTATACCTGTATATTACAGCATTTCATAGCATTGGGGTACCTGTATACGTTACAGCAATAAGGCACTCTAATAGTGTTCCTGTATATTACAGCTTTCCATAGTAATAGGGTACATAACTGCTAGTATACTGTATATTAAAGCAATATAGAACTCTTTACAGCAATTAACGGCTGCAGTAGGGTACCTATATATATATATATATATATATATATATATATTCACAGCATTTAAAAGCTATGGGTTACCTATATGCAATAGTACCTACAGCAATTCCAGCTGTAGCACCTTACCTTCATATTACAGTATTTCAGAATTTAATTAGTGTACCTTTATATATCACAGCAATTTACAACTGCATTAGTGTGCCTGTCTATAACGATCCACAGCTCTAGTAAAGTATGCATATGCTACAGTAATTCTACATAGCAGCAGAGTACTAAAAGCTACATCCATTCACAGCTGCATAAGGTAACTATAGGTTACAGTAATTTAAAGCTGTTGTTGAATTAACAATATGCTACAGCAATTCACAGCTCCATAGGGTAACTATGCCACAGCAATTTTAGCAGTTGCGGGATAACTAAATGCTACAGCAATTCACAGCTATATCGAATAGCTAAAAGCTACAACTGTATAGGGTAACTATATGCTTCAGCAATTTGCAACTCTATGGGGTAACTATATGCTAAAGCAAATTAAAGCTGTATATGCCACAGTAATATGCAGCTCTATAGGGGAACTAAATGCCACAACATACAGCTGTATAGGGTAACTATATGCTACAGCAATATACAGCTGTATAGGGTAACTATATGCTACAGCAATATACAGCTGTATAGGGTAACTATGTGCTACAGCAATATGCAGCTGTATAGGGGAACTATATGCTACAGCAATATACAGCTGTATAGGGGAACTATATGCTACAGCAATATACAGCTGTATAGGGTAACTATGTGCTACAGCAATATGCAGCTGTATAGGGTAACTATGTGCTACAGCAATATACAGCTGTATAGGGGAACTATATGCTACAGCAATAAACAGCTGTATAGGGTAACTATGTGCTACAGCAATATACAGCTGTATAGGGTAACTATATGCTACAGCAATATAAAGCTGTATAGGGTAACTATGTGCTACAGCAATATACAGCTGTATAGGGTAACTATGTGCTACAGCAATATGCAGCTGTATAGGGTAACTATATGCTACAGCAACATACAGCTGTATAGGGTAACTATATGTTACAGCAATATGCAGCTGTATAGGGCAACTATATGCTACAGCAATATACAGCTGTATAGGGTAACTATATGCTACAGCAATATGCAGCTGTATAGGGTAACTATATGCTACAGCAACATACAGCTGTATAGGGTAACTATGTGCTACAGCAATATACAGCTGTATAGGGTAACTATGTGCTACAGCAATATGCAGCTGTATAGGGTAACTATATGCTACAGCAACATACAGCTGTATAGGGTAACTATATGTTACAGCAATATGCAGCTGTATAGGGCAACTATATGCTACAGCAATATACAGCTGTATAGGGTAACTATATGCTACAGCAATATGCAGCTGTATAGGGTAACTATATGCTACAGCAACATACAGCTGTATAGGGTAACTATGTGCTACAGCAATATACAGCTGTATAGGGTAACTATGTGCTACAGCAATATGCAGCTGTATAGGGTAACTATATGCTACAGCAACATACAGCTGTATAGGGTAACTATATGTTACAGCAATATGCAGCTGTATAGGGCAACTATATGCTACAGCAATATACAGCTGTATAGGGTAACTATATGCTACAGCAATATGCAGCTGTATAGGGTAACCATATGCTACAGCAACATACAGCTGTATAGGGTAACTATGTGCTACAGCAACATACAGCTGTATAGGGTAACTATATGCTACAGCAGTTTGCAGCTCTATAGGGCAACTATCTGCTAAAGCAATTTAAAGCTGTATAGGCTAACTATATGCTACAACAACTAATATTTCTGTAGGGTAACAATAGGCTGCATCATTATAAAGCTGTATAGGCGAACTATAAGCTACATAGCTCTATATGGTAATGATAAGCTACAGCAATTTAAAGCTATAGTTGAATTTACTATCTGCTACAGCAATTCACAGCTGCAGCAGAGTGCATATTTGTCTACAGCAATTGACAGCTGTGGAGGTATCTATAGGGTGCACCCATCCACAGCTGTAGCAATGTATCTATATACTGGAGTAGTTCACAACTGTGGCAAAGTGCCTGAAGCCTGGGGATGAGGCTTTGGGGGAAATGCATAATTTCCTCCAAACATGTGATCATTTACTATATATCATCCATCAAGCCCCATGAAACCTTGAGCGATCAGCTTTAAATAATTCATAGTATCCTTGCTGCAGGTGCAAGGTTTAGGTTTGTTAATATGTACAATATATGCTTTCCAATGTGATGCTGTAGCAGTGCTTGTTAAAATACAGCATAGTAAAAAGTATAGCAAAATGAAAAGGGATATCTCCTTGGAGGGATGCAAGGATTGCTGTATCCACACAGCAGAGAGTAGAAGATGTGACTTACCAGCTTGTGATAGATGAGATCCCAGCAATGTCAAAAGCATGACAATTCCCAGCTTTGGCAATGAGTACAATCCAAGACATCCCTCCATATTTCAACATGCACCTCTGAAGGCTGGTACCCTGAGCCCTGGCACCTTCATGCAGAACCCACTATTAGGTTAGACTGTAAGCTTCTCGTAGTAGCAGGCAAAGTTAATTCAACCCAACACAGCACAATCCAATAGATCCAACTCACTCAAAAGCTCAAGAAGGAAAAGCTGCAGGCTCTACAGTAACCATCCAAAAAAATGATAAGATTCTAAATATATCCAAAAATCCTGGAGAGAATTAAATCCTTTGGAGCAGATCATCTATGGAGTTAGTTCCATGTTGAGCATTAAAAAAAAAAGCCAAAAAAAGCAAAAATACAAAATAGAAAAATCCCAGGTTCCTTTATTTTCATGGGAGAGCAGGTTAAAAAAAAGGCATTCACTTGTTAGCAGAGAGGTCCAGCAGCAGTGTCTGTGAGCTTAGAGTCTGATGTGTGTGTGTCCATTGATCAGGGGATGTGGATGGGTTAGGAATGAAAATGTGGAAATGGGAAGGGAGATTGAGGAACAGGATTCTAATGAGGATTGCAGGGAAGAAAAAGGACAGACTTTGCAATGCACAGGCTTTGTTCAGTGCCACTGTGTGTCCGAAAGGATAAGCAGGAGCGCCCTCTATGGGTGGAGATTTGAAAGTGTCTCAGATTCAGATTTGGCAGGTAATGTATTTTACAAAAAAAAAATCATGTATAAGTTAGACTTGGCTTTTTTTTTTTTTTAAATGACACATAAAAAAATATTCAATGATGTATTCGTAAATAAAAAAAAGTACCTTCTATTGTTCTCAGCCCCCTCTAAATCTCCAAATTATTTTGGGTAGCTCTGTTCATTCTCCATGGTCCCTCTGTATGTAAGAATGTAGCTACCTTCTCTTGTTCAGTATGGGCTAGGGACTATGGGATGTGCAATGTGCATAGAGCAATGTACATGACCACAACTAATGTGCACTGCTTGTTCCAAACAAATGGAAGAGAAGGCGAAAATAAGAGGTTCAGGATACAGGATTGATATAGTACCAACAGGTTGTGTAGTGCTTTGCAAAATAAAGGGAGTTAGAATGATTGAATACAAGAGGGTGAGGGGGCCCTGCTTGGGGACCCTGATGTAAGCGGGGATTCTGATGGGGACCCTGATGTAAGTGGGATTCTGATGTAAGCAGGATCTCTGATGGGGACCCTGATGTAAGTGGGGACTCTGATGGGGACCCTGATGTAAGTGGGGACTCTGATGGGGACCCTGAGGTAAGAAGGAATTCTGATGGGGACCCCGATATAAGCAGGGACTTTGATGGGGACCCCGATGTAAGCGGGAATTCTGATGGGGGCCCTGATGTAGACGGGAAGTCTGATGGCACCCTGATGTAAATAGTGACTCTGATGTAAGCAGGAACTCTGATGGGGACTCTGATCTAAGTGGGATGGTAACTCTGATGTAAACAGGAACTCTGATGGGGACCCTGATGCAAATGGTGACTCTGATGTAAACAGGAACTCTGATGGGGACCCTGATGTAAGTGGGGACTCTGATGGGGACCCTGATGTAAGAAGGAATTCTGATGGGGACCCTGATGTAAGAAGGAATTCTGATGGGGACCCTGATGTAAGAAGGAATTCTGATGGGGACCCTGATGTAAGCAGGGACTTTGATGGGGACCCTGATGCAAATGGTGACTCTGATGTAAACAGGAACTCTGATGGGGACCCTGATGTAAGTGGGGACTCTGATGGGGACCCTGATGTAAGAAGGAATTCTGATGGGGACCGTGATGTAAGAAGGAATTCTGATGGGGACCCTGATGTAAGCAGGGACTTTGTTGGGGACCCTGATGTAAGAAGGAATTCTGATGGGGACCCTGATGTAAGCAGGGACTATGATGGGGACCCTGATGTAAGTGGGAATTCTGATGGGGACCCTGATGTAGACGGGAAGTCTGATGGTGACAATGATGTAAGTGGGGACACTGATGGGGACCCTGATGTAAATGGTGACTCTGATATAAGCAGGAACTCGGATGGGGACCCTGATTTAAGTGTGGACTCTGATGGGGACTCTGATCTAAGTGTGAACTCTGGTGTAAATGGTGACTTTGATGTAAGCAGGAACTCTGATGGGGACCTTGATGTAGATGGGAACTCTGATGGGGACCCTAATATAAGCAGGAACTCTGATGGAGTCCCTGATGTAAATGGGAACTCAGATGGGGACCCTGATGTAAATGGGAACTCAGATGGGGATCCTGATGTAAGTGAGGACTCTGATGGGGACCCTGATATAAGGGGAGGGCACTGATGGGGACGCTCATATAAGGGGAGGGCTTTGATAGGGACCTTGGTGTAAGTGGGAAATTTGATGGGGACCCTGATGTAAGTGAGAATTCTAATGGGGAACCTCATGTAAGGAGGGGGCTCTGATGAGGACCTTGATGTAAGGGGGGGGGGGGCTCTGATGAGGACCTTGGTGTAAGGGGGAACTTTGATGGGTACCCTTATGTAAGGCAGTGCTCTGATGGGGACCCTGATTTAAGGGTTCATTTACACTTGCTTCTGCTTCAACACACATTAAGGGCTAGTTTACACTTGCTTCAAAACAAGGCTTCGAACACGCTTTGGGAGCGCCAGTCAGTGCTCCTGTCACTAAATAAAATGGTTAGCTTACATTCCTGTTTACACCTTGCTTTTGCTTTGCTTTGCTTCGGCTTTGCTTCAAAAATTATACCCCATGTCGCTTTAGTTGTGCTTGAGCATTTTCAAAGCCTCCATAGAAGTCTATGGCAAAGATCTCTTGAAGCCCCACTGAAGCCTCACCAAAGCCTAATGGAAGCTCCACCAAAGCCTCATCGAAGCCTCATCGGAGCCCCACTGAAGCACCAAGCAAAAGCAGGTGTAAACAGGACTGTAAGATAACCATTTTATTTAGTGGCAGGAGCATTGACTGGCATTCAGAAAGCTTTAACAAAGCGTGTCCGAAGCCTTGTTTTGAAACAAGAGTAAACTAGCCCTAAGGGCACTCTGCTGGGGACCCTGTTGTAAGGGGCTTCTGATGGGGACTCTGATGCAAGGGGGATTGTTGGAGGGGGCAGCAGCTGTATGGTCTTTTGCTTTTCTAAACCCTAACTGTATGCCATTTACTTTGCCAAAGCACTTTTGGGGGAATTAACAAAGGTTGGAATATTTCTATAGGCACAATAAAAGTGTAAGACATCAGTTTGTTAATTTGTTGCATGATAGTGGAGGCGCTGTGCATCCACCTCTCCTCTCCCTCCTGCAGGGCGGCTCTTCATTGTCCTCCCCTCCTCACTATAGTATTTTTGTCACTGTGGTAAACATATTGAAATTTTTTTTAGAATATTGGCAAATACTTATTTTGGTGCATGCAATTGGGCATAAAGTGAATGGGTACCCTCGAGCAAGCTGTTTGCTGTGGGGGCACCCGGCAGGAGGGAGGAGCCAGGAGCACCAGCATGGGACCCGAGAGGAGGAGGATCCAGGCTGCTCTGTGCAAAACCACTGCACAGAGCAGGTAAGTAAAACATGTTTATTATATTTCGTTTTAAATAAACAAGGCTTTAATATCGCTTTACTGCATAGAATTCATTAAGGTAAAAAACCTTCTGCCTTCAGATCCACTTTAAGGATGTTTATGGAAGGATAACCAGGTATTATTTTTATAAATGTTGCAGATTTGTATTTGTATTTGCACATTTTAGGGTTCATTCACACCAGGTAGTTGGGACGGCCCTGGGCAGGTTTGCCCAAAACAGTCCCACCAAAAGACAGACGAAAATGAAAATGAGGATAGTTCATCAAAAAAAAGTACTCTACTTCTTTTCAGCACAGTTAATTATGAGATGAGCCACCACATCTCAACACCACTGCACTGCATAGAAATGTATTGAAATGTCACTTTTGATATTTCAATGCGGTTTGTGACATTTCAACAAAGTTCTGTGAAAAAAAAGTAAACGGTGAGATGCGCTGGGATCGGCATGACAGTACTGTGTCCCACTAGTGTGCCTTCAACCAGGCTGGCTGGTCTGAATGAGCCCTTAACCACTTCACCTCCGGAAGAATTTCCCAGGTTAGGACCAGAGCACTTTTTGCGATTCGGCGCTGCGTCGCTTTAACTGACAATTGCGCGGTCGTGCGACTTTGTACGCAAACAAAATTTGCGTCCTTTTTTCCCACAAATAGAGCTTTCTTTTGGTGGTATTTGATCCCCTCTGCGTCATTTCTGATCACCGCTATAAACAAAAGAAGAGCGACCATTTTGCAAAAAAAAAAAAAACTCTTACTTTTTGCAAAAATTCAAATCCAAAAAAAATATATAAAAAAACATTTTTTTTCACCAGTTTTGGCCGATTTATATTCTTTCTCATATTTGTGATAAAAAAAAGTCGCAATCGGCGTTTATCCATTGGTTTGCGCAAAAGTGGCCGCGTTTACGGATGATGAGAATTCATTTCTGGGGTTTTTATTTTTTTTTTATTTTTTGCTAGTACTGCCGACTGGGATGCGTCCAGCACCTCCATCTTGTAAGCAGGTACACAGCAAAGGCGTCAGGAGCAGGGGGCTAATGGTGCTACAGCCCCGAGGTTGCCCCCAAAAAGCCCCGGGTCTCGGGCATAGCAAAGGCTATTATTAGCCCAGAGGCTCCCCAGCGCTCCCGGAGAATCATCAGAGCCACCCGCCGCTAGAGGTCTGGGGCTGGCACTGGTGATGCCATTTTAAAGAAGACCAGCTGCACTCGTCGAGCAGAAGAAACAAGTGGTGGAGCCGGCTGCCAATAGAAATGGAGCTGCTGCCAGCCCCCCGCCCCCTGGCCTGCTGCTATGACCTGTTGTGGGAAAGGGGGTGGGTGGTTGGCAGCAGTTCCTTTTCTATTGGCAGCCAGCTCCGCCTCTTGTTTCTTCCCCTCTGCGAGTGACCATGCTCCATGTTGGTCTTTTGTAATGGCGACAGAGACTGGGGGCACCCTGATATAAGGAGGCACTCTGACCGCTGCTGGGGACACCCTGATATAAGAAGGCACTCTGACTGCTGCTGGGGACACCCTGATAGAAGGAGGCACTCTGACCGCTGCTGGGGACACCCTGATATAAGGAGGCACTCTGACCGCTGCTGGGGACACCCTGATATAAGAAGGCACTCTGACTGCTGCTGGGGACACCCTGATAGAAGGAGGCACTCTGACCGCTGTTGGGAACACCCTGATGTAAGAAGGCACTCTGACCGCTTCTGGGGACACCCTGATATAAGGAGGCACTCTGACCGCTGCTGGGGACACCCTGATATAAGGAGGCACTCTGACCGCTTCTGGGGACACCCTGATATAAGGAGGCACTCTGACCGCTGCTGGGGACACACTGATGTAAGGAGGCACTCTGACTGCTGCTGGGGACACCCTGATGTAAGGAGGCACTCTGACCCCTGGGGACACCCTGATGTAAGGAGGGTCTCCACTGGGGACACCTGATGGGAGGAGGCACTCCGCTGGGGACACCTGATGAGAGGAGGGGCTCTGCTGGGGACACCTGATGGAAGGAGGGACTCTACTGGGGACACCAGATGGCATCTGGTGGCAGGTGACCGTGGCAAGTGACACACTCAGGGCTCCCACTGATTCTGCATTATGGTGAGTTGAACTATTTCATTTTATATTACAATGTAATAATAAAAATAATGTGCTTCAACCATCCTGACACCATAACAACCATGGTGCCGGGATGATTGAAGTGTTAACACCAGGTGTATGGAATATCTTTATCTGCTGATTGTTAAACTTTAGGGAATACACATATTGCTATTGTGGTGTAGGGTCTGGGCCTGCTGTCCCTCCATCCCTCTTTCTTTCCTTCTCTCTCCTTCCCTCCCTATTTCTTTCTTTCTTTCTTCCTTCCTCCATCCCTCGTTCATCTCAGATTCAAACCACATCCCCTTTGAGCCATGGCCTCTTTAAGCCTCACCCACTCTTTAGTTTAAACCATGCCCATTTTTTCCACAGCGCACTTCGCGTGCCGCATTTCTTCGGGCTAGAGCTCCTGTTTTTTTTACTACTCAGCAACGCCCCTGGTTCACAGTGTAGGTTTTGGGCGGGAGGCTGCTCAGTGTTAACTTCATCAGCCGCTCCTCACGATACCCACACTTCACCCATGCCCTGACTACTGTTGTGGGTTCCCTGCATCCTGCACACACCAGGCACAGACTTGACAAAGTTAATTGACTGCACTGTAGGAATAAAGGACGTGGTTGTTAGGCAGAAAAGTCCCTCAGTAGCAACACAATCATGGTTTCCATTATGCTCAGGATGCCCTGAGCCCACTGCAGCCCCCCCCCCCCCCCGGTTGCTTGATCTGCAGATGGTTTCTATGGGCAACAACAGTTTGGATTTGCAAGAAACACAGTCCCTGAGCATTGGCAATGATTGCTCTCCAGCCCAGAATAGCTGAGATTCACCCTGGCCTTTCAGCTCCCTCTTTTGCACTCGGTTGCTGCTGGCAACTGCCATTTCAAATTGAAAAGATACAGTCCTTGAGCTTTTCTCGGGTAGGCAGCTGGTATTACAAAATTTCTTCCTTGCTCAACAAAATTTGACAGAGTAGCAGTCCTAAAAAAAAATACTTTACTTGCTTCCGGTTGCTATGGGCAATAGCTATGTAATATAGGGGAAAATCCCAGACGAGAACCGCTACCCCCAAAAGAGCCACTGGATTTTAGGCTTTTTCACCTTCACACAGCCCACAGCCAGTCAAAATGCATTTTTACACACTTCCAGATGGCTTAACCACTTCACTGCTAGGTCTGTACGACGTACGGGGGGGGGGGGGATGGGTTATCCCCATCTGTGTAAATCTGACAAGTAGATTCCTGCCTGTCAGATGAAAACATTTAGGTAGCTGAGCTGCCGCCCAATTACTTCCACACACACCCCTATATCCCGGGCTCCGCTTGCCCATCTGCAGGCCCGAGACCAGCATAGCAGGTGGCATGGGGTAGAGGGGAGAGAGCAAAATAGACACACGCTTTCCTCCTTCCTCCTTGTTGCTGACCTGGAAAATGCTTGATGTCACTTCTGGGTCCTGCTCTCTTGTGTCCCTGGCCTGCATGGCTAGGAAAGAATGTAATGCAATGTGATCTGCATTGCATTACATTCAGTGGAGCACAGGGGAGACATCCAGTGTCTAAAATACATTAAAAAGAACCTGTCCCCCAAAAATCATCACATAGGGGACTGTATGTCCCCTATGTGATGAAAAAAAAAAAAGTTAAGTTAAAAAAAAAATGTAATCCCAAAGTTATACCCAAGCACATAACAACTTTTTTGAGGACCCCCCACCTCCAATGCACGTACGAACATAAACGCATGCGTCAGAAGCGCCTAAGCATGAAAATGCAGATTGCTATACACAGTTTACATATCGCCGTGCACGCTGGAGTGAGAGCAATATTTCTAGCACCAGCTCTCCTCTGTAGCACTAAACTTATGACCTATAGGGTGCTTTTAAAGCATCGCCTACGGAAAATATAGACTACTGAAGTTTGTCGCCATTTTAGTTTCTAGCAAATTTAAGGTTTGACATGTTGGGTATCTACTTACTCGGTGCAACCTCGTCTTTTATAATTTACTAATAAAATGGGTAAACTATTGCATTTGTGTGCCCCAAAATTAACTTTAGTGTATTTTACGGTAATATAGTGTGACATAAAAAATTGTAACTGCCATTATTTTATTCTCTTATGAAATCTTCAGGCCTAAAATCTCGGGGGGGTGGTTATTTTAAGAATGTTGAACTTGGATAGGGAGTGGGGGTGCATTGGATACCCCAAAATGACGAAACACTGTAGAACTACTGTATGTACAAAGAGTTGAGAACCTGCTAAGTCTCTAGCAGCTCTAATCCCAGACACAAACTGAACTGCACTATTGTGAGAGTAGTAAATAGTAGGGAGAAAAAGAAAAGGAACAACAGGTCCAAACAGTTGTGTTGAAGACACAGCACCTGGCTGCTCTAGTCACAAGGTTAGGGAATTAGCATTCTCATGAATGTCTTGCTCTGTACTTGAGCTAAACTTGGTCCCAGACATGTGAGGTATTGCACTTCACTGTCCTCTCCTTCCGTTAGGGGTGACTGGTTCATACTCACTCAGTCCCTTTAAGAAACTCCCAGGATCCTTAGTGACTGCTGTCTTGACCTTCTTCTGGACAGGCTGCCTCTGGCTTGGCTATGAGTCTAGAGCATGGGTGTCAAACTTGGTTTCATCACGGGCCCCATCATCAGTATGGTTGCCCTCATTGGGCCAGTTGTATCTGTGGTGCGCTATGTACAGAGTGCAGGGTTTTGGTGTGCTCTACATACAAAGTGCATGGTTCAGGTGTGTGTTACGTACAGAGTGCATGGTTCAGGAGTGCATTATGTACAAAGTGCAGGGTCCAGGAGTGTGCTATGTACGAAGTCCATATTCAGGAGTGTGCTATATACAGCGTGCAAAGTTTAGGAGTGCGTTACATACAAAGTGAAAGGTTCAGGGGTGCATTACGTACAAAGTGCAGGATTCATGAGTGCATTATGTACAGAGTGCAGGATTCAGGAGTGTGCTATGTACAGAGTACAGAGTTCAGGAGTGCGCTACATACAAAATGCAGAGTTCAGGAGTGTGCTATGTACAGACTGCAGGGTTCAGGGGTGCACTACATACAGAATCCAGGGTTCAGAGGTGTGCTATGTACATAGTAGTGCATAGTTCCGGGATATACTGTGTACAGGGTGCAGGGTGCGCAACCCCAACCCCCCCAAAACTTCCTTGCATCTCTCTCCCCTTACTGACCTGGCTCTAGTACCACCCTGTGTAGGCGGCGCTCCTTGCAGTGGAATCATTCTCTCTTTATGGAGATCTGTCCCTGCTGTGAGTGCATGCAGTGATCTGTTAGATCCAGGAGCCATTGAGTAAAGCTGTCCTTTGTAAACACAGGAGGCTTGTGTTTTTACAGCGGGGAGTGGGAGCAGAGGGCAAGAGGCAGAAGCGGCAGAAAGGAATTCTGCCATGTTCCAGCTGCAAAAATGGGTGCAAGGGCCACATGACAAGGCCTGGTGGGCCAGATTCGGCCTGCGGGCCATGTGTTTGACATATGTGGTCTAGAGCTAAACCTAGCTTAGACTGAAGCTGGGTGAGTTCCTGGAGCTCTCTTCTTCCTCCTCTCTCTTTCTTCTCTCCTCTGCCCAAGGGTCAGAGCTGCTAGCACAGGGGTCACCTCCAGATGACTGGACTCTGGATTCTGCTCTCAGATTGCCAGTCTTTAGAATATTTATGGGTTACTTCCTCACCTTACCAAGGGATTGGTGGAAGTTCCATGAATTTTCAGATTGCAGTCTCTGTCGCCCCACCCACTATGTTCTGAAAATCGCTAGTGAGTTCCAGAATGCAGGGGGAAGTAGTAAAGCCAAAGCCTGTGAAGCACTGCACAGCCTTCTAACACAATTAACCCCGGCTCCTCTGTCTATAGCTGAATTTACCTAACAATTAGCAAACATTATAGATACAGCACAATGAGTGAGCATCATCACACTAAGACAGCAAGTGTGTTACTGGAGGATCACCTGGTGAAAATAAAGGTAAAAAGGCTAAGAAAAAACAAATGCAAACACCTCATCTAAGGATGGGTATGCTGCAAAATATTACATTTCAGTACTTTTATTTAGATATATTTCAAGCTAGTTTGAATGATTTATTTCTTCTGCTCAGATATTGAAAAAGTTTCTCCTTTTAATGATGGGAGGAATTGCAAAATAATTAATTTCCTAATGCTCTTGGATCATAATTATATTGATAGAGATTTGCCTCGCTAATATGCTATTTGGATGTTTTTTTTTCTGTGTAAAATAAAGGTTAAATGAATTACAGAGATTTGCTGATTAATTTGAGAGAGTTTGTATTGACAATAATTACCGCTTGCTAAACAAAAATTACAATTTTAGCCTTTTCCAAGATGATCTTAATAACTGACTCTATTAATATGAATGAATTTTGAATTATTTTGTCTAGCCCTGCTCAGAGATGCTTGCACTGAAATGTCATTCTCCTTCCTGTTTTTTTCAGATTTGCATGCATGGAACATTTATGTTACCCTTGCAACACCTTCATGCTTTGAGGCAATAGATGCATCAAAGATCACAAGGCTTAAAAAGCACCTACAATGTGGACACTGATATCAAAAAGCAAGCAAAAGGCAAAGGGCTGATCATTTTATGTTGTTGCCTCCAGCTTCGCATGGACAGTGATCAGTATCTACCAAGGAGAGGTCAGTCCCGGTGATTGCAGGAGCATACTCGAAGTGTGTTGAAGACATGGGGCTCACAAGGGTGTGCTGGAGGCACGGGATGTTTAGTGGTGCACTGGAGACATGGGGTGCACAGGGCCACGCTGGCACACTAAGGCGCAGAAGGCATGCAGACAGTGGAGCAAACAAGATGTAGCGCTAGACGGGATGCACAGAGAAGCTACAATGGCTCTGGAGAAGCTGAGACCCAGGGGTCATGGAACAAAAAGAAACGCTGAATGCAAGGAAGATTGTGGTAGCATGGTTGGCTTTGCTTTTTCATAGTAACAAATTACTTGAACACTAAGCCATGCATTTCCTGGCTCTTTAAGCAAGCACCAATCAGGAGAGCTTTCCCCTGATTGGCCACGGTGCTGACGCTCTGGGTGAAACAGAAGAGAAGACCCTTTATAGGGCTTCCCCACCTGCCAAGGGCCTGGTTTTCATGGAAAGTGGCCATAAAACTTTGTTCCAGGTGGGGAGCGGAAACATCACGGGGCTCATGATCTTTCTTCAGGGTACTTCCAGTCAATCAGATTTTCTATTTTTCCGTTAGTAATCTTGAAGTCCAGGATTTGGTGAACTTCGTATTCTTTGGATGAATGAGCTGAATGGGTGTCTAAAGATGAAGGACAGGAAAACCTATTCATGAAACTGTACAAAAAAGTGGCCTACCTATAACCAGACTTTGCAGTAAGGTGCACATAAAAGGGCAATGCTCAACTCTAACAAACACAAATGTCCCAGCACACTTACCAGCCAACCTGCAAAAAAATGAATTGACCTTGTCTAACAATTCACGTTAAAAACAGAGAGGTTGTTTGCACACATTTGCAAATATATGTATAAGCCGCAGTACATACGTCAAAGCATCTCTATGTATTGCGGTCATAATTCTGTAAATTTCATAGTCTCCCAAACTGGAGCACATATAACAGTGTAGGGCAGGGCAACATGTAACAGATTAAGAATAGGTTGGCCTGGGGGGAGCCCACCCACCCAACCTTGAAGGAACAGGGACACACGGGACACCCAGCAAAAAGCACAAAAACAGCTGAAGGCTATTCATGATGACCAAAGTTTGAAGCAAATAAACATAGAATAAAATTCAGTAACTTGAGATGGAGGCAGATGGATACTGTAGCAGAGTGAGTTAATAATTTTGGTGATTAGAAAGGTCTGAAAAAATGAGGGGCGAATTTCAAGATGAATGTTTTTGGTGGCAAGTCAAACTTTGTCACCAATAGGAGAAGCAGAGCTCTTTGATGGAGGGGTTCTGCAAATTTATTGTGTCTGAGGGCAGAGTGTTGGAGTTGATTTTAAATCTGAAACTATATTTGGTTAAAGTCTTCCTGCATAGCAAAGAGTGGGGGAGTCTGCCATTTAGAACAAGGCATTGGCAAGAGAAGATGTGGATACTTGCTGTAGACAATGATGAATGAGGACTCCTTGATACTGGCAATAACATGGTTATTGTTAGCATATTCAGCCCAAACCAGGAAGGAAGCTAACTCATAAATGTATTGTAAATTCAGGGAATTGGGGCAAGGGAAAGGGGGGGTGGCAGCTAGGGCCACCCCACAGGTCAAGAGTTGTATAAGGAGGACCAAGTAGAGTATTTTAGTGGGTAGTGTAATCTTTATTAATCAAAAATAACCAAATGATAGGAAGGCACAATGGCCCATCCTTCCAGACCCAGTTTAAAAGTGGTTAAAAATGGACAGGATGAGGCTTAAGACAGGAAAGTCCTTAGGAAATGATGGTTCCATCTACCGCAGAGAAACTAAGGGATTTGGAGAGAAGCTCAAGAGACCAGAAAAACATTTTGATGAGGGATACAGAAACAAAGTTGCTAACTTACTGTACTGTGATTGTGGAGGTTTGGGAAGAGAAGAGTAGTTTAGCATGCCCCACCAATCCCCCCCCCCCAAAGCCCCCAGCATACTAAATTCTGGAGTTTCCTGGGCACTATGAATATTATTTAAGAAAATGTCACTTCAGTCCATGGTAAATGCAGAGGTCTTTGGGCTGACATCTGTAGCGTTCCTCATGGGATAGTTGTGAGTCGTGAAGTGGTGTTGGAAAGTAGGTGTCAGTCTAGGGCAGAAAGTCTTCCACAGAACCTCACTAACACAGACGAGTTCAGTCTTAGGAATAAAGGTCACTTGCCGAACAGGAGACTCAAGCTGGGTCATCAAGGATTCTTTGAAGGAGAACAATTTGGTAGGTGACAGGATTGCCTATTTCCTAGAATGGAGATTTCCAGACCAAAGCTTCCTAAAACAGCAAAAAATTACTCAGGCCATCCATAGGAAGGTTTTGTGGTTAAGATTCAAAGTGAATATTACACTGTTTTACCAACACAAAGATTTACCAAAGAGTAGCTCAGCAAAAATGAAACTCCAATGGCAGTGAGTGCCTGAATTTTGACTTTTGAGAGAAAAACAGTGAGCCAATCATTCAAGAAGGAAATGAGATTTCTTTAGGTGGCTTGAGAACTGATAGTTGCAAGAAAATAACACAATTTTTTGGTACTGTTTTAGAACTGTTCTAGAAAATTACAGCAGCTGCTGTTTCAAAATAAAATGCAATTTTTAGTGAAATTAAATTACAAATTGTCTTGCCATTATGTAAAGTATGTTAGTATTTTTTAGAACAAACAGTGTTGTTTTTATAGCCCACCTATATATATATATATATATATATTAAATTTGTTTAATGAAGACAAAAGACAAAAAAAGGACAGTATATGATTTTTTTAAAAATGTCGTATTGCTTGCATTATGACCACTGACAGGTAGTAATAACATTGATTATCTTGTTACAATGGCACATGAAAGTGGGTGGTTATATAGTAGGCAGTAAGTAAACATGTTGTTGCTGAAAGCAGAAAAAATGGGCAAGTGAAAATACATTCAGGTCCATAACTATTGGGACATCAACCCAATTCTAATCTCCTTGGCTCTATACACCACCACAATGGATTTGAAATGAAACGAACAAGATGTGCTTTAACTGCAGGCGTTCAGCTTTAATTTGTGGGTATTTACATCCAAATCAGGTGAACGGTGTAGGAATTACAACAGTTTGTATATGTGCCTTCCACTTTTTAAGGGACCAATTGGCTGCTCAGCTGTTCCATGGCCAGGTGTGTGTTATTCCCTCATTATCTCATTTACAAGGAGCAGATAAAAGGTCCAGAGTTCATGACTAGGGTAGGTAAGAGTTAACCTCCACTGAACTGACTCCCTTCGGTAACCCCCCTTTCTTATAATAAAAGAAAGACTCAACAATAGAGTTGAGCGAACACCTGGAAGTTCGGGTTCTGCTGGTCCGTCCGAACTTCGGGACAAAGTCCGGGTCCGGGTCCGGACGGAACCCGAACGATCGCACGGACAACGAACCCCATTGAAATCAATGGGGACCCGAACTTTTAGGCACAAAAATGGCTGTAGGAAAGTCCTGGAAAGCCCCAGAGGGCTGCAAAAGGAAGTAAAATGGGGGTAAGGGTAGGGCAAGTGCCCTACAAAAAATGGGGACAGGGAAATAACTGTAAATATTTTTAAAAAAATAAAAACATAAAAAAAGCAAAAATGGAGGTGAATGTGGATCATCTTCAAACTGTTTCTGAAAAGTATTAATTAACGGTAGAAGCCATATAACTGTTCTAAAATCATCTTCAAACTAGGGCAAGTGCCCTACAAATAAATGGGGATAGGGAAAATAAATTAAAATCAAGTAAAATAACGGGAAGGGGGGTGGATGTGGAGTAGGAGCCTA
>BLSH010496824.1:1236957-1276073 GCA_018402905.1 Glandirana rugosa
GAATATCCCTCAAATCAATGTCCTTCCCCTCCACGAGTCAGAGAGAGCACCTTCCTTGGCTGCCTTCTTGTAGGGAGGGTGGGACAAATAACCAAAACCATTCCACACCAAAATTCCGCCAACCCCCAGGAACTGCCTCCAGATTAAAACCGGTAACCTTTTTGCCACCCCTGGGTAGACCCCATACCTCAGGAGCCCTCACATCGCATGTTGCGTATAACCAATTCTTGCCACCCACAGACTCCAGTCGACCCAACCCGAGGCTCCGCCACAAAATGCCGACCCCAGTGATGAGTCGATCGACCACGGAGAATGTGTTTTCCCGAACGATTTTTGAAATGTCCGGGTCCGGGTCCGTGCCACGGACACCCTAAAGTTCGGTACGGACCCGAACGTTACAGTCCGGGTTCGCTCAACACTACTCAACAACATATTTTGGAATAAAATGGCCCGAATTCGGCCTTTTATTAAACATACATATTTTTATTTTTATTTTTACGTATCATAATAATATCCTAACATAAACCCAATATCCAGAAAAGTTAGAGGTCCCTGACGGTGCCATATTACCAAAACTTTTGTGTAAGAGGCACCAGCTAGCTGAGTAGTGACCCCAGCCGTAAAACACCGCCTCGGAGCCCAACCCAGCTGACCTCAGACACCCACCGTTCTTAACCAATATGCGTTGTACGCTACACTCCCGAGGACTCCATACCCCAGATGGGTCCCCACCGTTTTTCCAATGGCCAAAATTAGACCTCCGTCAAGGACCCCCAACCGCCTTAAAACCACACCTTACCAAAACCAATAAACAGGGTGGGAGGGATGTTCTTCCGTCGGTTCCTTCCACGAGAGAGACTGAGCACCTCCCCTTCCTGTAACTAAACTCCCTATAAGTCCCCACCCCTGTCCAGTGAACCCAGCCGGCACAATACAACACTGAACACCCCCTCTCCCAATTTAACCCCCTGTTGGCCGGTTCTTTTCCACCCTGTCATGTATGCCCTGCACCGACTGCTTTCTCGGCTCCAGGCATGTCTTGACTAGGGTAGATAAGAGTTAACCTCCACTGAACTGACTCCCTTCGGTAACCCCCCTTTCTTATAATAAAAGAAAGACTCAACAACATATTTTGGAGTAAAATGGCCCAAATTCGGCCTTTTATTAAACATACATATTTTTATTTTTACATATCATAATAATATCCTAACATAAATCCAATATCCAGAAAAGTTAGAGGTCCCTGAAGGTGCCATATTACCAAAACTTTTGTGTAAGAGGCACCAGCTAGCTGAGTAGTGACCCCAGCCGTAAACTACCGCCTCGGAGCCCAACCCAGCTGACCTCAGACACCCACCGTTCTTAACCAATATGCGTTGTACGCTACACTCCCGTGGACTCCATACCTCAGATGGGTCCCCACCGTTTTTCCAATGGCCAAAATTAGACCTCCGTCAAGGACCTCCAACCGCCACAGCACCCCAACCGTAAAACCTTACGCTTGAGCGCCCCTCCACACCCGAAAAGCTCTCTGTAACCCATCCTCCAAACCAAAAAACCACAGATCAGTACCCACTGTGTTGAGGTGAACACCATCACCCCTGTGGAACTGCCAAGTGTCCTAATCCAACTCTCGGTGTCTAATGGCAAACCCCCCATTCCGCACGAAAAACCTACCCACCACCTTATTCACTTTGATACGGGCCTTGTTTAGCTTAACAACTGATCTGGCCGTACGCCACGACGTACGTGCCACCACGTCAGACCAAACCAAGAGCATATCAGGGAAGGAAGACCTAAGTCTAAGAAAATCGAATTTAATATACCGAATAAGCTCCCTGCTGCAGCGGATACCTAGGTCATTGCCCCCTACATGCAGAATCAAAATATCCGGGGCCCTGTCCAGCCTAGCAAAGTGATTGACCTCCGGGATCACCCGGGACCATAGCATACCCGGGACCCCGATCCATTTCACACTCCCCAGGACCCGGAAAAGCCCCAGCTGCCTGCCGTTGAGCCTGACTTCTGCCCTTTTGGCCCCCCAAAACACAAAGGAATATCCCAAAATCCAAATGAGACAACGTGGTCCACCTGTAAGGAAACAAAATCCCATTGCCACCACAACAGAACCAAAACACAGCAAACGCACAGAAATGAGTGGAAAGAAAACAAAACTACCCCCTAACCCAGCTTAAAGTAAATGAGGATGAACATACAAGCGGAATCGTGAAGACTCCCACCTGCCAATACGCCTGACCACACTTTCGTCCAAACCCCACCTGGAGGCCACAGTGGCTGCCCCAATGCGGAAGGAATAAGAAGCAAATTCCCGCAGGTTCATGCCCGCAGCCACCAGGCACTTGCGGAATACCGCAACAAATTGGAGCCTGGACAAAAATGAACCGTCAGCATGCACGAATAGAGGACCCTGTAACCACGGCCTAAACTCCATGAACCGTTCCACCGCGAGCACCAGGCAAAAACAGAGAGCATTGCCCCGCCAAAGCTCAACCAACGCCCCCTTTCCCCTTTGATCTGTCTTAGATCTTCGAAGCCATATCCTGACCGAGCCCTCAGAAAACGCCAAGTCGATTGCTCGTAAACCCCCCGCCACCCGCCTAGAAGGGCTAACAAGCTCACCAATGCGAAACGCCCCAAAAAATGCCACCAAAAAAGCCGCCTTGAACATTGATTGTTCGTAACACAACGAGCAGACCACATGCAACTTTTCCACAATAGCACTAAGTACCGAAAAAGATACCGGGCGCCTAGAGTCCCGGGCCCTGCGGCCCTTGCGGCACCCCTTCATGGCCTGACAGACCCCAAAATCTTTGGAAAATCCTGCACCCCCCGAAGTTTAAACCAAAAGGCAAGACCCGCTAACTTCCGATCAACCGCCGAAGTCGAAACCCCGTTAGCAAAATTGCGACTCACAAAATACAGGACCAGCACAGCAACCTCCGGCCCCCAGTCCCCTTGCCCAACTTCTGCTAATAATGATACCCATTCTCTCCAAGTCTTAGCATAAGCCTCCCAAGTTGCAGCATTCACTGACTCCCGAATGAATCTAGCAGCGACTCCAAGGCGATCTCCCAAAGCTGCCGAGGACAAGGCGCCCCATGCTGCTCCGCATCCGGCGCCAACACGCAGAACTCGTCCCACTGAAAATGAGATAAGGCATCGGCCACTTTGTTGCAAATTCCCGGAATATGCACCGCATAAATGAAAACATTCAAACGAAGACAAAGCAAAACCAAGTGGCGCAGGAGGCGCACCACCGGTGGAGAGGAGGCAGAAATATTATTGATCACGTGTACCACTCCCATATTATCGCAATGAAAGCGAACCTTTTGATCGCGAAACACCTCGCCCCAAATCTCAACTGCCAGTACGATTGGGAACAGTTCCAAGAGAACCAAGTTTTTTAAAAAAACCAGCCGAACGCCAAGACTCTGGCCACCATTCCGCACTCCATTGCCCCTGAAAATAGGCCCCGTATGCTGCCGAAACCGCAGCGTCCGTAAACAATGCCAAGTCCCCGTTGCTCACGGGACCCGCAATCCAAAGCAAGCGACTGTTATACGACTCCAAAAAGACATGCCAAATCCTAAAATCCGCCCTGAGCTCGCCTGTCAAACGGATATAGTGCCGCGGTGAGGTAACGCCTCGGCATGATCCGACATGCAAAATTCAGCTTCCCCAGTAGCGATTGTAGTTCTCGCAACTGAATCTTCCTCCGGCTGTACGCCTCCCTGACCTCCTCCCGCAGAGCTACCACTTTACCCTCAGGTAAGCGGCATTCCATGGCCAATGAATCAATTGTAATGCCCAGAAAAACCAATTCCGTCCTTGGTCCTTCCGTCTTGTCCGGAGCCAATGGAATGCCGAAGCGTTCCGCAATGTGCTGCAACGTCGCCAAAAGAATCGCGCAAATCCTAGACTCTGCTGGGCCGATGCAAAGAAAGTCATCCAAATAATGAATGACCGAGCTCACACCAGACACATCGCGCACCACCCACTCCACAAAGGAGCTGAATGACTCGAATAAAGCGCACGAAATCGAACAACCCATCGGCAGGCAGCGATCGACAAAATACGAACCCTGCCAGTGACAACCTAGCAGATGTATACTGTCGGGATGCACCGGAAGCAGCCGGAATGCGGCTTCCACGTCTGCCTTAGCCAATAGGGAACCGCGCCCGTACCTCCATATCCAAGATACCGCCGCATCAAAAGATGTATATGTCACAACACAAGCATGCGGGTCAATACCATCATTGACCGAGGCCCCCTTCGGGTATGACAGATGATGGCTAAGCCTAAATTTCCCGGGTTCTTTCTTGGGGACCACCCCCAAAGGCGACACCACCAACCCCGGAACCGGCGGCGAGGAAAAGGGGCCACTCATCCGCCCCAGCAACACTTCCTTAGAAAGTTTCTCTGAGACCACTTCAGGATGGAGTAAAGCAGAACGCAAATTTTTTTGCCAACGGTGGAACACTAGTCAACTGGCTCGGAATATGAAAACCCTCCCTAAAACCCGATTCCAATAGCCGAGCTGCTTCCCGATCGGGGTACCTATTTAGGAACAGAACCATCCTTACCACTCTCACCGGAGTCCTCCCGCTTTTCAGAAGCGTCCCCGGTACGGCCTTTTCTGTGTTTAAAACAACGGGTGAACGAGTGGGACCCTCCACAACCCGAGCACTCATGTTTGAAATGACAGGAGGCGCCAAAGCGTCACGAGCTGTCGTTGAACTGCCAGCACAACCCCTTTTTTCTACCGGCCGGCGCACCTGAGGCGGAGGTCCCGCCAGCCCCTCCCTGAAAAAACTGATTACCCGCCCTGGCAGAAGTCATCAACTTCATCCAGAGGCCGATATCCTTGTGGTCCCAGCGAATAGAGGACCTGATGGCTTTCCGCTGTCGAAATTGTTCGTTATAACGGAGCCAGGCCACCCCACCGTACACTCTATGCGCCTCCCCAATAGCGTCCAGATAGCAAAAAAGCGCCGAACATTGCTCCGGAGCCTTTTCCCCAATTACACTTGCAAAAATCGCAAAAGCCTGCAACCAATTGGCAAATGTACGTGAGATGAGTCGATACCTCCTCCGCTCCTCTTCCTCCTTCTTACTCTTGTCAGGCTTTACCCTATCCAAATTAAACTTTTCTAACGGGAGAAGGGAAAATATTTCCACAGACTCCCCCTTCCAGATTTTGTCACGCACCTCCGCCTTGAGGTGCGCTCCCAGCGGTCCTTCAAAGCAAACGTATACCTCACACTTCGCAGAGTCCGCCATTCTTACCGTATCCGCCGACTTGTCCTTTTTCCCATTGCCCGCCCCAGGCTCTAGCGTTACCACCTCAGCCGCTTCGGTCTGCGTTCCAGTCGCAGCCATTGAGTGCACCCTGGGGGAGGTGGGGTCCGCCCGTAATGCCTCCCCCCCACCAAATACCACGCCGTCACTGGCGCTATGTCCCGCGTCGGGCCCTCCAGCTTCCCCAGCAACTCCCTCAAGCTTGCCAAAACCTCACTAACGCTCACCATTGCCTGTGCACCCCCGACCCCTGCCCAGCGACCCCAGACCCTACAAGGACAGTGGAAGAAAGAACAGGCATCAAATCAGCATTAGTGTCAACATCAGACTCACCAGGCCGCTCAGAGGCAGAGACCCCTCCAGCCACAGATCCGGATTCCCTTGCCGCCTCTCGACCATCCTCCTCCAGCTCACCATCCTCCGCGCTGCTCAGCTCTCCTTCAGAACACCCCTCTTCCGGGCTGCTCGGCACTCCTTGGTCGCCTGCCGGCGACCCTCGTCCTTCCGACTGACCACGCCTCTGGGGAGTCCCCCGAGCCGCGCCGGAGCTCCACCTCCCGCCGACGTCCTGCCTGGACTCCGCCTTCCTCGCCACTCTCCCGGGCCCCGGCCGGGACCCGGAGATGCTCCGCCTCGGCTCTCGCACCTCTAGGGCAGACGTGCCCTTCCTCCCACGCCGCCGCTCGCTGCTATCAGGAGGGCCGCAGGCTGCACCAGGAGACTGGCCGGCGCCCGTGTGAACAACTCTCCCACGCCGGGCCTCACCCCCCGCCGGAGGGTCTCCAGCAGGGGGGCCGCGCACTCCAGAATCCGGATGACGGAGGGGGTGACGGAGGCACTGCCTTGGACGGTGTCACCCCCTCGTGGGCTCTGCCTAGGACGGGGATTCCTCCCAGGGCCACCCCCACCATGAGCTGGCTTACGCTTGGCAGCGGGACCTGGAGGGTCCAGGATTGGGCTCCCAACTCGGCGCTGAGCCCCAGGGGTACGATCAGGGCTGAAACGCTCTGGAGGCCCAGACCTCCGAGCGCGTGTGGCGGCAAGCCCAGGTTGCTGGGGGCTCCGCCGACCCCCATGAATTGCTGCTGTGACCCGGCTCTGAATCAACGCCGGGCCATGTATCGTGGCTGCAGCATGAAGCTGCTCCATCAAGCGGTCCACTTCCATGATAAGGAACGCAGGGGACGGGAAGACAGAGATGTTCTTCCGTCGGTTCCTTCCACAAGAGAGACTGAGCACCTCCCCTTCCTAAACTAAATTCCCTATAAGTCCCCACCCCTGTCCAGTGAACCCAGCCTGCACAATACAACACTGACCACCCCCTCTCCCAATTTAACCCCCTGTTGGCCGGTTCCTTTCCGCCCTGTCATGTATGCCCTGCACCGACTGCTTTCTCGGCTCCGGGCATGTCTTTTCAAGTGTGCTATTTGCAATTGGAATCTGTTGCTGTCAACTCTCAATATGAAATCCAAAGAGCTGTCACTATCAGTGAAGCAAGCCATCATTAGGCTGAAAAAACAAAACAAACACATCAGATAGCAAAAACATTAGGTGTGGCCAAATCAACTGTTTGGAACATCCTTAAAAAGAAAGAATGCACTGGTGAGCTCAGCAACACCAAAAGACCCGGAAGACCATGGAAAACAACTGTGGTGGGTGACCGAAGAATTCTTTCCCTGGTGAAGAAAACACCCTTCACAACAGTTGGCCAGATCAAGAACACTCTCCAGGAGGTGTGTCAAAGTCAACAATCAAGAGAAGACTTCACCAGAGTGAATACAGAAGGTTCAACACCAGATGTAAACCATTGGTGAGCCGCCAAAACAGGAAGACCAGATTAGAGTTTGCCAAACAACATCTAAAAAAGCCTTCACAGTTCTGGAACAACATCCTATGGACAGATGAGACCAAGATCAACTTGTACCAGAGTGATGGGAAGAGAAGAATATGGAGAAGGAAAAGAACTGCTCATGATCCAAAGCATACCACCTCATCAGTGAAGCATGGTGGTGGTAGTGTCATGGCTTGGGCATGTATGGCTGCCAATGGAACCGGTTCTCTTGTATTTATTGATGACGTGACTGCTGACAAAAGCAGCAGGATGAATTTTGAAGTGTCTCGGGCAATATTATCTGCTCATATTCAGCCAAATGCTTCAGAACTCATTGGACGGCGCCTCACAGTGCAGATGGACAATGACCCGGAGCATACTGCGAAAGCAACCAAAGAGTTTTTTAAGGGAAAGAAGTGGAATGTTATGCAATGGCCAAGTCAATCACCTGACCTGAATCCGATTGAGCATGCATTTCACTTGCTGAAAACAAAACTGAAGGGAAAATGCCCCAAGAACAAGCAGGAACTGAAGACAGTTGCAGAAGAGGCCTGGCAGAGCATCAACAGGTATGAAACCCAGCGTCTGGTGATGTCTATGCCTTCCAGACTTCAGACTGTAATTGACTGCAAATGATTTGCAACCAAGTAATAAAAAGTGAAAGTTTGATTTATGATTGTTTATCTGACCCATTACTTTTGGTCCCTTAAAAAGTGGGAGGCACATATACAAACTGTTGTAATCCCTACACCGTTCACCTGATTTGGATGTAAATACCCTCAAATTAAAGCTGAAAGTCTGCAGTTAAAGCACCATTTGTTCATTTCATTTCAAATCCATTGTGGTGGTGTATAGAGCCAAAAACATTAGAATTGTGTTGATGTCCCAATATTTATGGACCTGACTGTATTTCAGTGACATTGGCAAGGGCCAAATTGTAATGGCTAAATGATTGGGTCAGAGCAACTCGCGGCTCTTGTGTAATGTTCCTGTTCTGCAGTGGTCAGGACCTACTAAAAATTAGTCCAAGGAAGGAAAACTAGTGACAGGGTCATGGGCAGCCAAGGCTCACAGATGCACGTGGGGATTGAAGATTGACCCATGTAGTCCCATCCAATAGAGCTACTGTAGCTCAAATTGCTGACAAAGTTAACACTGGTTCTGATAGAAAGGACATAGTGCATCGCAGTTTGTTGTGCATGGGGCTGTGTAGCCACAAACCAGTCAAGGTGCCCATGATGACCCGTGTCCACAGCCAAAAAATGTCTACAATGGGAACGTGAGCATTCGAACTGGACCACGGAAATGGAAGAAAGTGGCCTGGTCCGATGAAACACATTTTCTTTTACATCTTGTGGATGGCTGGGTGTGTGTGCAACGCTTACCTGGGAAAGAGATAGCACCAGGATACACTATGGGAAGAAGGCAAGCCGATGGAAGCAGTTTGATGCTTTGGGCAGTGTTCTGCCGGTAAATCTTGCCATTCAAGTGCATGTTACTTGACACGTACCACCTACCTAAACGTTGCAAACCAAGTACACCCTTTTATGGAAACAGTATACCCTGGTGGTAGTGGCCTTTTTCAGCAGAATAATGTGCCCTACCACACTGCAAAATGGTTCAAATATGGTTTGAGGAACAGAGCAATGAGTTTGAGGTGTTGTATGGCCTCCAAATTCTCTAGATCTAAATCATATTGAGCAACTGTGGGATGTGCTGGAAAAACAAGTCCAATCCATGGAGGCCCCACCTTACAACTTACAGGACTTGGGCCCTGTTTACATTGGTGCAACTTTTCATGCGATTTGACAGGTCCCAAGTGCATGACAAGTTGCATCCTCTTGACGGGAATGGAACTGTTCATATTGGTGCGACGCCGAATTTGTAGTGGTGCACCAATTTGAAAAAAAGTTCCTGCACTATTTTTTGCGATTTCAGGTGCAACTTGACATCTGTGCATGAAATCGGAGCGATGTCAGACAAATCGCACCTGAAGTCGCTTTGAAATTGTGTGATTTCAAGTGAAGTTGCATGATTACAAAGCTGCATTCAGTGTAAATGGGGGCTTAAAGAACTTGTCACTAACAACTTGGTGCCAGATACTATAGCATACCTTCAGAGGTCTAGTGGAGTCCATGCCTCAATGGGTCAGGGCTGTTTTGCCATATATATATATATATATTTATTTATTTATTTTTTAGTGTAGATCTATGTTTGTCCCAAGCATCCTTGAATCCACTTCCCATTGACTGACTCACAACCTCTGCTGGAAAGGTATTCTAAGCATCATCTATGCTTGGCAAAATAATAATTTCTAAGATTAGTCTTTAACTTTCCTACTGCTAGTTTGAGGTTATGTTCCTGTGTTCCTCATCTTAAGGGCCGTACACAAGTCCGAATATTGGGCGGCATCAGCTGGTTCAATAGCAACCGGGTGACATTCGGCCCATGTATACGGCAACTGGTCCGACAGAAACGGCTGGCTTCTGTCAAAGGGACATGACCAAAAAAGGCCTGCCGATCGGCATCCAATTAGTGCTCTCTGCCAATGGCTGAGAGCGCTGACCGGTGTGTTGTGGCAGTGGGATAGTTAGTACAGCCACTCCTCCCGAGCACTTCAGTTTTTTTTTCGTTCAGCCCACTGAATTGAAGGAAAAAAAGCTAATAGTATGTACCAGGCTTTAGTTTCATATTAAGATACTGCTCTCCTGCATCTTAGGCATAATCATGCAGATGTGCAGGGGGCGTGAGACCAGTGCTCATAAGGCGCCACCCCCTAATCCATGCGCCCGGCCCCTGATGTCCATGCAGGGAGCCAGGCGCATGAATTTCAATGGGGTTTTTATTTTCTGAAGCACATGATTAGAGCCTGAGGCTCTACGAATTAACATTCGCTAAAGTCTTCTTGCTTCTCCTCCCGGCCAATCAGGAAGCGGGTCCTGAGACCCGATTGGCCAGGAGTCCTAAGACCTGATTGGCCGGGAGGAGAAGCAACCACCGGGACTCGGGAGGAGATGCAGAGGGGGAAGCCGCAACTTGGATAGGGTAAGTGCGGGGCTGGTGGGCGATTGATTGAGTGATGGGGGGGTGGGTGGGGGGGTGAGGGGGCCAGGTTTCTTTGGTGCCCCCCAAAAAAATTTCAGCACCGGCCGCCACTGTAGACGGTAGAGAGCTGTTCTCACATACTGCAGCAGTATGGATCTTTAGCACACTGTTATGGAAAGGAGACTTTGGCAGAGGCCTGTAGCATTATCTGCATAAAAAATACAGAAAAAAATCTTTACTTTTTATTTAGCCCAATTTTAAGGTACACTTTTGCTTTACCTGCAGGCCATCCGCAGGATGCAGAGGATGGATAGTACAGGAAAGTCAACTGTAAATTTCTGTTTAAGGTAACTGCGCTATTGTGCGTAGGAGGTCTGCCATGACAGTTGGAATCTGGCTGTCTATAGCTCAACTGGACCCGAGTATGGTAGGACGTAGCCGGATGAGTGGCCAAGTAAATGTGTGCAGCTGTGGCTATACACAGAGACTTCATATCCAGTTCTATGCTGGAAGCCGCTGATCTCCTCTCAATGCTTCCAGCAACATTAGGCAGCGGATCAGTTGGTGGATTGTTGGTGCTTACAGGTGCCCCTCTGGTCCTCTCTATATACTAAGGAGAGGAAATACGGCTTGCTGTATCATTGTTATATTGTGCACTCAGACACCATACTGTTGGCAAGCTGCAAAAGATTCTATGCAGGGAAAAGGAGCATTTAAACATTAGAAGACCTAATTGTTAGATTATTATGATAGCTGCATGTAGCCAATTTAATTAATCAAAGATGGCATTTGTTCCAACATTTATATAAAACTAGTTAAGCTCAAGATCAATTTTTAAAGCAGTATTAAACCCAAGGGCAAGCATTTATATTGGAAGAAAAAATGCCGGCAACTCGAATGCTTATTTCTATTTGGCACAAACAGCAATGCTACATCGGAAATGCTAACGTGTTTCGACCAGAGCCTTCCTCATAGCATATACGAAACTAATTAATAAAAAATAATAATAGTAATAAAACGTTATTATTATTGTTGTTATTTATTATGATTATTATTAGTTTGTTATGTTCCATTCGCTTAGATACGGCATTCGTTATTTTGGATAGTTCGTAACTTCGGATAAATTTGTATTTGTTACGTTCACTAACAGCCAAATTTGAAAGGAAATTCCAATACCTATAATTTCATAGTTAGTAATAGTTAAGTTATTATTTCAGATTTTCGAATTTCCGAATTTTCAAATTTACGAAATTTCGAATTTACAAAAGTTCGACTATTCGAATTCACGAATATTCGGAAAAATTCAGTAAATGGTGTGACGTTATGCGAGGCACGACAATGGACGGGCGATACTTGTCGCCTCGCATGCGATAATTTTGAGGCGACTAGCGGGAGTTAGACCCGGGTTTTGCCAGCCACCATGGTAGAGCTGGTTCCGGCCCGGACTTTCTGCTCTACTCAAACCCCTCTCCACCTGCATTTAATGATCAGGAAGAGATATCACTTGAGCTCGATCCTGGATTTCAGAGGGAGAAAGCTGACAGAGCTGTGTGTGCTAATTTGGACTCTAAAACAAGGTTTGCACTGTGCTTATGTTTTGTGGGTGTTAGGGACAGCCCCACACTGTATAGAGAGGAATCTCTTTGTTTAGTGTAGCGCCAAGCGACAAGGTTTTGTTTCCTGCTTCTGTTTGTGTTTTGATCTTGCAAACCTGTAAAAATAAACCTGGCAAGTGGCCAGACTTTAAAGAGACTGACATTCATGCTGAATCTTTTCCCCTGAAAAGTGATCCCCACAAGCTAATCTCCCACAATGGATATTCGTTAATTCAGATACTTCTGAATTAACACATTTGTCAAAATTCCTTAGAAAAAGAAATCGGTACTAAAAGAATTGCACATGTCTATCTGAGTGATGCCGTAGCTGCAGATTCAGATATCACCACTGCAATCTAAGGGCGCCATATGACATCCTACTGGCGGGAGGTGGTTTTACATAGAACAACCAATGCTGATAAAATACAAACATGAAATAAAAATGAAGAATTAATAAAGACAACGTGGCCACTGTAAGATGAACATAAAAGTACACTTCCACGGTCCCTTGTGTTCAATCTTTGCATAAATCAGTCTGTTTTATCATTTAAGAGAAGCATCAAATAGTGCTGCAAATAGTGCTGCAAATTGACATAACATGCATTACTCCCAGTGTAAGGAAACACAGGAGGGTGCAAACGCCTAGTGCATTACCACCACCAAATTTTATTTCGTAAAATTTGCCAAAAACATACAAACATGAAAAGGTACAGGCATATCAGATCTCAACTCCAGCTCAGGCGGTGACCAAATCACTGCAGTTGGAAAACTGACGCGTTTCAGTGGACAAGCCCCCTTCCTCAGAGCTGCAACTCTCTTACAGCTCTGAGAAAGACGGCTTGTCCCTTGAAACACGTTGAATTTCCAGCCATGATTTGGGCCCCACCTGCCCTGAGCTGGAGTTGAGATCTGATATGCTTGTTCCTTCTCATGTTTGTATTCTTTTGGAAATTTTTAGCAAATAAAACTTGGTAGTGGTTTGCACCCTTCTGTGTTTCTTTACAGTGTTGCCTGGAGTCTCCCTGCTTGAGGAGGGTAGCATTGATTCAGGCACTGCGTGTACATCATCAGATGTGGGACGGAGTGAGCGCTGAGGTTTTGTTGCGTTCTTGTTACACCCTGTGTGCCTGTGAGCCACGATACACTCATCAACAGCTTGATTTGACCCCTTTAACCCTTTCAGCCCCGCAAGGATTTGCATCCTTCCTGGCCAGAGCACTTTTTGTGATTTGCGTCAATTTAACTGACAATTGCGCAGCCGTGCGACATTGTACCCAAACTAAATTGACGTCCTTTTTTTCCCACAGATGGAGCTTTCTTTTGGTGGTATTTGATCACCTCTGCGGTTTTTACATTTTGCGCTATAAACAAAAAAGTGTGACAATTTTGAAAAAAAACAGTATTTTTTCCTTTTTGAATATAATACATATCCAAAAATAAAAAAACGAATTTCTTCCTCAGTTTAGGCCGATATATATTCTTCCACATATTTTTGGTAAATACAATCGTCTACAAACTATGGGATAGATTTATGGTACTTTTATTTATTTATTACTATTAATGGGGGAGATGTGCGATTTTTAGCGGGGCTGCGATATTGCGGCGGACAGATCGGACACTTTTGAGGTACCATTGACATTTATATTAAATAGCCACTGATTACTGTATAAATGTCACTGGCAGGGAAGGGGTTAACACTAGAGGCGATCAAAGGGTTAAATGTGTTCCCTCTCAGTGTGTCCTAACTGTGTGGGGGCTGGGATGACTGGGGGAGGAGAGAGATTGCTACTTCCATATAATGGGAAGAAACAATCATACTCCTCTCGCCTGTCTGAACGGAGATCTGTTTGTTTACACTCGCAGATCCCCGTTCTGTCACTGCGGGGGAGCGATCGCGGGCGGCCGGAGGACATCGAGTCAGCCCCACTCGCTGATTGGCTCCCCCGCTAGCCGGTAAGTGTGCGAGTGCTCCTCCTGCGGCGCGCACTCATCCGCGATACATGCTCCCGTGCCCACGGTCACATGATGATGATTTGCGCAGGAGAACCGACCTGCCGCCGCCTGGTCAGCAAATGGCTAATAAAAAGAAGGTCAGATATCTCTTGCTCCACAGAATGCTTCACTTACTCCCCATGCTTCCTGTTGTGTCTCTGGGGCAGGAAGTGATGAGAAATCTAAAAAAAAATAATATGACAGGATTTTTAAGCCTTCCCTACTATATTCAAAACTTAAAAAGGTATATACTGTATATACACTGCTCAACAAAATGAAAGGAACACTTTTTAATCAGAATATATCATCAAGTCAATTAAACTCCTGGGATATTGGTCTGGTCAGTTAAGTAGCAGAGGGGGTTGTTAATCAGTTTCAGCTGCTTTGGGGTTAATGAAATTAACAACAGGTGCACTAGATGGGCAACAATGAGACGACCTCCAAAACAGGAATAGTTTTCAAGGTGGAGGCCACTGATATTTTTTCCCCTACTCATCTTTTCTGAATGTTTTTCACTAGTTTTGCATTAGGGTCAGTGTCACTATTGGTAGCATGAGGTGATACCTGGACCCCATAGAGCAGTGTTTCTCAACTCCTGTCCCCAGGACCCACTAACAGGCCGGATTTTAAGTATTACCTTGGGGAGATGCAGACTAGAATACTGCAATCATGGAGCAGTAAATGATATCACCTGTGATGTATTTCAGTTATCTTGCAAACCTGGCCTGTTGGTGGGTCCTGAGGACAGGAATTGAGAACCACTGCTATCAAGGTTGCACAGGCAGTCCAACTCCTCCAGGATGGCACATCAATAGGTGCCATTGCCAGCAGGTTTACTGTGTCTTTCAGCACAGTCTCAAGTGCATGGAGGAGATTCCAGGAGACCAGCAGTTACTCTAGGAGAGCTGGGCAGGGCCATAGAAGGTCCTTAACCCATCAGCAGGACCAGTATCTGCTCCTTTGTGCAAGGAGGAACATGATAAGCACTACCAGCGCCCTACAAAACTGGTGTGAGTGTCCTCTAGTGGGCCCTGTGCTCACTGCCCGGCACTGCGGAACTTGATTGGCATTTGCCTTTGAACACCAGAATTAGCAGGCCCACCACTGTGCTTTTCACGGATGAGAGCGGGTTCACCCTGAGCACATGTGACAGACGTGAAAGGGTCTAGAGAAGCCGCGGAGAACGTTATGCTGCCTGTAACATCGTTCAGCATGACCGGTTTGGTGGTGGGTCAGTGATGGTCTGGGGAGGCATTTCCATTGAGGGACGCAGAGACCTCCACAGGCTAGACAATGGCACCCTGAAATCCTTGGACCCATTGTCAGACCCTACGCTGGTGCAGTGGGTCCTGGGTTCCTCCTGGTGCGCGACAATGCCCTGCCTCATGTGGCGAGACTATGCAACCAGTTCCTGGAGGATGAAGGAATTGATACCACTGAATGGCCCCCACGCTCACCTGACCAAATTTAATAGAACACCTCTGGGACATTATGTGTCGGTCCATCCAACACCGCCAGGTTCAGGAGCTCAGTGAGGCCCTGTTCCAGATGTGGGAGGAAATACCCCAGGACACCATCCGTCATGTCATTAGGAGCATGCCCCAACGTTGTCAGGCATGCATACAAGCACATGGGGAGGGGGGGTCATACAAGCACATGGGGGCCATACAAGCACATGGGGGCCATACACACTACTGAGGACCATTTTGAGTTGCTGCAATGACAAAAAAATAGACTAACCTGCTGTATTTTTTTCACTTTGATTTTCGGGGAGTCTTTGAATTCAGTCCTCTGTAGGTTGATCATTTTAATTTCCATCAAACAAAGTGACATCCTTTCCTTCCTAACACTTTATCTATGTCAATAGATATGTCAGTATGTCAGTCTATGTCAGTATAGATATCCAGCATGATATTTTTCCCCATTGAGATCTGATGTGTTTTCAACGTGTTCCTTTCATTTTTTTTTTTGAGCAGTATATTCAGGTATATATATATATATATATATATATATATACTGTATATGTACCTGAATTTTATGTGGAATCAGTCTCTCAGTCCCTGTACAGCAGAGCTCAGACTAGAGGGAGGTGAAGCAGCACAGAGAACCAACCAGGTGTATTGCAGTGCAAGCATGCTCTTTGGAATAGATAGTAGCATGATAGAAAAATGAGTTCTACTACTTCTCCTTTCACTGTCCAGTCACAGGTTGGGAGATGGACAAGACCTGTAACTGCAGCAAATATATAGAACTGAGAAAAATAGGTCTCCACCCCCTACCTGATAGGGCTGTGCTGTGTGACAGAGCTGTGTAAATCTCAGGACTGAATGTATAGTGGTACAAATCATTTGGCAGCTAACACAGCTCCCCTATATGTATTTCTTCTGTGTATTTAGTGGTTTGCCTGAAGTTCAGCTTTAAATATATTTGAACAATCTTTGCTTCGTAATTGATGTGCTAATCCCTAAAGTAGGATTTTGACAATTTACATACTTGGTAGAACTAATTCAGCAATTTCTAGCAGTTATCTTTCCTTCTCAAAGTCAGCCTCCACTTTCTTTTTTGAACTAACATGCTTGCTGTGAGATAGCAAGAGCGAGATCCCCTCTACCACACTGCCCCCTGGTGGTGGAGCATGTATTAAAGAACACATGCCTGTTAGATAAATCCTGGCTATGAGTGACAAGATCATTTAAAGGGGAACTTTACTCTGCCTAGCCCCACTCCAGAAAAAAACAAACAAAAGAAATCCCTAACATTGACCCATCTCAGAAGAAAAAAAACTTACTAGACAATGGAATCCAGTGTTGTCTTTTTTGAAGCAAAATTCACCCTTTGCCCTTTTTCTCCAGCACCGCCATCTTTACTGCTGGAGATCCAACATACACCGTATGTAGACATGATGTGGGTCTCGTAGATCCCTCATTGTGTCAGTGCATGGTACCGGGTCCCAGTGCATGCACAGACATATCACAGGATCTCTGCAAGTACTATGGAAGACCAAAATGGCGTAACTGCGCATGCGTAATATCTCGCAAATGGATTCTTGGATGCTATATCTCACACATCCCAGTTATCAGTTTACGAGATTTTATGTGCAGACGGGGGTCCCTGCCAGAGTACTAGCAGAGACTGGGCCCCGGTGTGTGTGCGCATGCGTACAGACTGTGACGTCGCCCTGGTCTAGGATAGAATTTAGAAGTGAAAAACAATAAAGACAAAAGTTTTTGCTTTTTAACTGCTTGCGCTTTGATATAAAATTGTTTCTATGAGAGAATCATATCTTTCCAAAGTAAAGCCTCATTCATGCTAGGGGCAGGTGTCACGTAAATGCATTTTCTTGCGCATTGTCACACTATACCCATAAGGCAGCCCATTCATTTTAGTGGATTCTACGCCCGGCATGAGCTGCAAAGTAGCTCATTGAACTTTTTAAAGCTTCCAGCATCTTTAGGCCATGCATTTTCCCGTTCCTTTTTTCACATGAAACTTAAAGTAGTAAACTGCATAAAAAAAAAAAAAATAGGTACCGGGCAGTTTAACCACTTCAGCCGTGGAAGGATTTCCCCCTTAATGACCAGAGCACTTTTTGCGATTCGGCACTGCGTCGCTTTAACTGACAATTGCGCGGTCGTGCGACATTGTACCTAAACAAAATTGGCTTCCTTTTTTTCCCACAAATAGAGCTTTCTTTTGGTGGTATTTGATTAACTCTGCGTCATTTCTGATCGCCGCTATAAACAAACAAAGAGCAACAATTTTGAAAAAAACACAATATTTCTTGCTTTTTGCTAAAATACATATCGCAAAAAATAAAAAAAACAAATGTATTCATCGGTTTTGGCCGATATATATACTTCCTCATGTTTTTGGTAAAAAAAGAAATTGCAATCGGCTAATATTGATGTACCGGTTTGCGCAAAAGTTGCTGCGTTTACAAACGATGAGAATTAATTTATGGGGTGTGTTTTATTTATTTTTTTACTAGTAATGGCGGTGATGTGCGATTTTTGGCGGTACTGCGACATTGCGGCGGACATGTCGGACTCTTTTGACCCCTTTTTGGGATCATTGGCCTTTATACAGCGATCAGTGCTATGAAAATGCACTGATTACTGTATAAATGTCACTGGCAGGGAAGAGGTTAACACTAGGGGGCGATCAAAGGATTAACTGTGTTCCCTGGAAGGTGTTACTAACTGTATAGGGGCTGGGCTGGCAGGGGGAGGAGAGTGATCGCAGCTCCCATATACAGGAAGCATGTGATCACACTCCTTTCTCCCTGCCAGAATGGAGATCCGTGTGTTTACATACACGGATCCCCATTCTGTCATTGCGGGGGAGCGATCGCGGGTAGCCGGCAGACATCGAGTCCGCCCTACCCGCTCCCTGGCACCTCCTCTACACAGTGAGTGCGTGAGCGCGCATCCGGTGGTGTGCGCTCACCATCCGCGATCTCGCAGCTGCCGTCAATACACAAAAGCCATGGCAACAGCCATGTTGCTGCCGTTAATCCACGGAGGGCTGACGGCAAGTGGTTAACGAGGAACTGCAGTCTGCTCACATAATTTGTAATGAAAACATCTTTGCCATTCTGAAGTTTCCCTCCAATCACTTTGCATATTTTATTTACACTGTGATTCTGTACTTGCCAAATATGTTGGAGAAATCTCCCTCCACTGAGTCTGGCTGCAGCCATTTTAACTGTGGGCAGATGAAGCTGCTGCCTGTTCACTTCCTGGATTTACACAGACACACAGAGACACACCTCCAGCCCTACAGCTCTCATTGGCCCTCATATGACTCATCCCCCCTCCCTGTGCATGATGTCATAAGCCAAGCCATTTTACCAGATAAGAAACAGGAAGTGGGCTGTATAAGGTATTTACTGGCAGAAAAAAAATGTTTTACTATCCAAAGTTAAAACAACAAAGGCATAGGATTTAATTTATGGAAAGATGAAAAAATGACTGAAGTTCCACTTTAAGTCATAATGTGCTAGTATGCATCACATACCAACACTTTATGATAGACTTATCATACGGCTCGCTGCTTACGGCATGGCTCTGAAGGAATGATACGGGTATGCCGTTCCTTCAGAGCGCATGCACCAGTGACGTCACCATCTGCATCTAAAGTAAATATCTCCTAAATGGTGCACGGAGATATTTACTGTATCTTATTATAGGCTTACCTATAGGTAAACATCATACATGGGCGGTTACATCCATGGGTTTAGCGCCGCTTTCATACTCCCTCTGGTGGATGAATCAGGAAGCAATGTGGTTCAGCACTGGCCAGGTAAGAATCTAATGGAACACGATCTGTGCTCCATTAGCTGCAGGGGAGTAATAATACACTATATTACCAAAAGTATTGGAACACCTGCCTTTACATGCGCATGAACTTTAATGGCATCCCAGTCTTATTCCGTAGGGTTCAGTATTGAGTTGGCCCACCCTTTGCAGCTTCAACTCTTCTGGGAAGGCTGTCCACAAGGTTTAGGAGTGTCTATGGGAATGTTTGACCATTCTTCCAGAAGCGCATTTGTGAGGTCAGGCACTGATGTTGGATGAGAAGGCCTGGCTCACAGTCTCCACTCTAATTCATCCGAAAGATGTTCTATCGGGTTGAGGTCAGGACTCTGTGCAGTCCAGTCAAGTTCCTCCACCCCAAACTCGCTCATCCATGTCTTTATGGTCCTTGCTTTGTGAACCGGTTCAAATCATTTGGTGGAGGGGGTATTATGGTGTGGGGTTGTTTTTCAGGGGTTGGGCTTGGCCCCTTAGTTCCAGTGAAGGGAACTCTTAAGGCATCAGCATACCAAGATATTGTGGAAAATTTCATGCTCCCAACTGTGGGAACAGTTTGGGGATGGCCCCTTCCTGTTCCAACATGACTGCGCACCAGTGCACAAAGCAAGGTCCATAGACATGGATTAGTTTGGGGTGGAGGAACATGACTGGCCTGCACCTCAACCCGATATTTGGGATGAATTAAATCGGAGACTGTGAGTCAGGCCTTCTCGTCCAACATCAGTGCCTGACCTCACAAATGCGTTTCTGGAAGAATGGTCAAACATTCCCATTGACACTCCTAAACCTTGTGGACAGCCTTCCCAGAAGAGTTGAAGCTGTTAAAGCTGCAAAGGGTGGGCCAACTCAATATTGAACCCTACGGCCTAAGACTGGGGTGTCATTAAAGTTTGTGTGTGTAAAGGCAGGTGTCCCAATACTTTTAATAATATAGTGTATATCGTATATAATATTATATTGATATATAATAATATTTTGGATATCGTAATAAAGAGAACATGTCACAATCACAACCATTATGCTATCATATAGGGGGCTATTGGTTCCTTAAGTTATTGCAATAAAGTTATGTAAAAAAAAAAAAAATCAGTAAACAAATAAATAAAAAAAATAATACTATGACTATTCTAGAGTGCACTCTAGGAGAATGGCTGGGATATGGTGCAATGTATCATTCTGAAAAAAAACCCCAACAAAAACTATTATTACACAAGAGTTTCACACAAGTGCCTAGACATAGAGGTGACGCTAGAGAGAGAATGATGTCATTGATTGGTTTCTGGCAGGAGGACTTCTTTCCTCAGTTACCATTGGTGTGTGCATCCTGGGTTGTGCGCCCCAGAGCACAAACACACACATGTGTGTTCATCCAGCAGAGCAATAGATGGTGCCAGTAGTTTTTTCATTTTTATTATTTTTTTTATTATTTTTTACAATGTTGCTTCTTTTTTTTATTTTTCACAATATTATTCTATATTATCTATTATCATATATATGATATTATTCTATTATTATCTATTATTTGCTTACAATTTTTTAGGAGCCCTCTTTGGGGGGCTTTGGTCAAATAGCAAGGGTCTAAACAGACCCCTGATGTCTCACTTTTGAGACAGGGACAGAACTTCCCCAGTCACTTACTTTACAGCCTCAGCTGCACTGGACAGTGAAGGAATGGGAAGTGCTCTGTGTTGACTAGCATAGTTTACTATGCTTCAGTTAAGAGTGAATACAGGAGCGATCGATACAGATCACTCACTGTGTTCATTCAGAAAATAAAGGGGCTGGAAAATGAAATATTTACCAGCCTCTTCATCCGCACTCAATTGGTATACCACCCTGGCAGGGAGAGGAGGGAAGTTGGTAGCACTGCAGGGGGCAGACGGGGTGTGAGGAAGCAGGGAGAATCAGCACCCCACAGGGTGGTTACGGTGGTTTTTAATAGTGAAAAGGTCAGGTCTGAGCATGTAGGCCCTTTACAAAATAATTCAGAGTGTGTGACTGGGGACAAACGTTTTAAATACATTCTTCAGCTCTATGCATACAAAGGATCATGGGGGAGCTCATGTCCATAATGGGGGTGGTAGTGACACAGCCCCCAATTGCTCAAAATTGACATGGCCCAAAAATATTTAGACAGAATAAAGGTGGATAAAGCACCTGGTCCAGATGCCATCCATCCATGGATCCTAAAGGAATTGAGCTCTGTCATTTCAAAGCCATTGTATCTAATTTTTAGGGACTCCTTAATGACTGGAATAGTGCCACTGGATTGGCGTAGGGCCAATGTGGTGCCCATATTTAAAAAGGGATCAAAGTCTTTACCAAGTAACTACAGACCTGTTAGTTTAACTTCTATAGCTGGGAAGATACTGGAGAGTTTAATAAAAGACCACATCGATGAGTTCTTTTTGGATAAAAATGTTTTAAGCAACAGACAGCATGGATTCATGAAAGACAGAAGTTGTCAAACAAACCTGATTTCTTTTTATGAGGAGGTAAGTAAATTCTTAGACAGAGGTGTGGCTGTGGACGTGGTATACTTGGATTTTGCGAAAGCGTTTGACACCGTTCCCCACACACGGCTAATGTGTAAGGTAAAGTCTACAGGCTTGGAAAGATCAGCTTGTAAATGGATAGAAAACTGTCTAAAAGACCGAATTCAGAGAGTAGTGGTTAATGATTCTTACTCTGAATTGTCTAAGGTTATCAGTGGTGTACCCCAAGGTTGAGTGTTGGGACCCTTACTGTTCAATATATTTATAAATGATATCGGGTCTGGGATTAAAAGTACCATTTCAGTGTTTGCAGATGACACCAAGCTATGCAGTGGAATAACTTCCTTACAGGATGTCTCCAACTTACAAGCCGACCTCAATGCACTGTCTAATTGGGCGACTATGTGGCAAATGAGGTTTAACCACTTGCTCACTGGGCACTTAAACCCCCTTCCTGCCCAGACCAATTTTCAGCTTTCAGCGCTGTTGCACTTTGAATGACAATTGCGCAGTCATGTAACATTTTACCCAAATTAGATTTTTATCATTTTTTTCCCACAAATAGAACTTTCTTTTGGTGGTATTTAATCACTGTTGGGTTTTTTATTTTTTGCTAAAAAAAAACAAAAAGAGACCAAACATTTTGAAAAAAAAAACAAAAACAAAACAGTTTCATAGTTTGTTATAAATTTTTGAAAACAGGTAATTTTTCTCCTTCATTGTTGTGTGCTGATGAGGCTGCACTGATGGGCACGGATAGGCTGCACTGATGGGCACTGATGAGGCTGTGCTGATGGGCACTGATAAGTGGGCACTGATAGGTGGCACTGATTGACACTGATAGGGGGCACTGATGGGCACTGGGGGTGGCACTGATGGGCACTGATAGGTGGCACTGATAGGTGGCACTGGTAGGCGACACTGTTAGATGGCACTGATGGGCACTGGTAGGTGACAATGATAGGCAGCACTGATGATGAGGCACTGATGGGCATTTATTGGCAGCACTGGTGGGCATTGATATGTGGCACTGCTGGGCAAAGGTAGGTGGCACTGCTGGGTACTGGTAGGTGGTACTGTGGGCACTGGTAGGTGGCACTATGGGCACTGGTAGGTGGCACTGGTGGGAAATGATAGGTGGCACTGGCAGAGGGCACTGGTGGGCACAGACAGGCATCCACAGCTTCCTGTGTGAGGGGCCGATGTCCCTCTGACAGAAGCCCACGGTGATCGGCTTTTTTTTCCCCTCATGCTGTCAGCATCTTTTGTTTACATCGTGTGATCAGCCATCATTGGCTGACAGCTGATCACGTGGTAAGGGGCCGGGACCAGCCCCTTGCTGCGATCTGTGATGAGCCGAGTCTCATAGACTCAATGATCACAGAGAGCGTGGTGCGAGTCCCAGCGCATGCTTGGCAGGGCGCCTATTGACGGCCTCTTGGCAAAGTAGATTCGCGCTGTAGCCATCATTCAGCTATAGTGCGGATATGAAGGAGTTAATATTGATAAATGTAAAGTTATGCATTTGGGGGCTTAGAATATGCATGCATTGTACATACTAGGGGGAGTACAACTGGGGGAATCCATAGTGGAGAAGAGTCTGGGCGTTTTGGTAGATCATAAGCTTAATAATGGCATGCAATGCCAAGCTGTGGTTTCCAAAGCAAACAAAATCCTTTCTTGTATTAAGAGAGGTATGGACTCCAGAGAGAGAGACATTATTTTGCCCCCCTGTACAAATCATTAGTAAGACCAGTTCTCAAAAAGGATATCGGGAAACTGGAGAAAGTGCAGAGAAGGGCAACCAAACTAATAAGAAGCATGGATGAGCTCAGCTATGAGGAAAGATTGGAGGAACTGAATTTATTCTCTCTTGAGAAGAGGAGATTAAGAGGGGATATGATCAACATGTACAAATACATAAGTGGTCCATATAGTGAACTTGGTGTTGAGTTATTCACTTTAAGGTCATCACAAAGGACAAGGGGGCACTCTTTACGTCTAGAGGAAAAAAGATTTAATCTCCAAATATGGAAAGGTTTCTTCGCAGTTAGAGCTGTGAAAATGTGGCATAGACTCCCCCCAGAGGTGGTTTTGGCCAGCACGGTTGATTGCTTAAGAAAAGGCCTGGATTTTTTCCTTAATGTAAATAATATAACTGGGTACTGACATTTTTAGGTAAAGTTGATTCTGGGAAAATCCGATTGCCTCTCGGGGGATCAGGAAGGAATTTTTCCCCCCGCTATAGCAAATTGGATCACGCTTTGCTGGGGGTTTTTGCCTTCCTCTGGATCAACTGTGGGTGAAGGATTGTATATGGGATTGTATGGTTATATATATTTTTTTATTTTTTTTACTGGTTGAAGTGGATGGACTTGTGTCTTTTTTCAACCTGACTAACTATGCAACTATGCTGTGTGCATGCCTATGAAAGTTACCCAGCGATCACTCTCACTGAATATTGTAACAAGCAGGCTATGCTACCTGTATGCATGAACTCTGCAATAAGCAAATATTGTCTAAATACATTTGTCATGCGTATTCTTCCTTGAATCTTGGTGTGCTTTGTGTATTATTCCAGATTGGTGCAGTCATCCAGTGTGAGACCCTCTGTGCAGAGCTTCCTGTAATAAAGACCACTCGCTGCTGCTCTCTCTCCTTGTGCAGGGTGACTGGTCTTGACTCCGCCCCTCCTATAGTTTTCTGCAGACAGCCTGCAGTGGGTGGAGCTGCTGGACCCCTCCCAGAGCTTTGCTCCCTGCACAGGCTATGTACAGCCCAGTGATGATCTCATTGATACTTTTACATGGAAATATCTGATTATGCAAAGACACTTGGTAACTTTACATGACTATATTTATATGAAAGTGCTTTTAATCCAACTTTAAATTGGAATGAAAGGTTACACAACAATATACCTGTTAGTGTACATAAACAAGTACACTTACCTACGTCCATGCTGCGTTTTTCTCTTATTGTGCCTTTATTGGGTTCCCTGTACCCCTGTTCCTGCACTGCCGTTTTCAAAATGTATGTCCCCACCTCAGCTTGCAATATTATTATATTGCACATGCATGAGATGTCAGATGCGCATGTGTTGTATAACATTACATGAATCTGGTAATAAAAAGCCTTGCCCAGAGAGCTAACTATTTTTAACAACAAATTACTTTGTAGATGTATCTCACGCACCTTAGGTGATGAGATCTCTCCAAAGGCATCAGTGAGGTAGCCTTCCCAGGAAGCATCTATGTGGCCAGGGCTAAATCACGAGTGCCTTCAAGGGAGCAAGGAAGTGGATGCTACATACAGTGCCTTGAAAAAGTATTCATACCCCATGACATTTTCCACATTTTGTCATGTTACACCCAAAACCGTAAATTTATTTTTTTGGGATTTTATGTGATAGACCAACACAATAAATGGTTTTCAACATTTTTTACAAATAAAGTGTGGCGTGCATTTGTATTCAGCCCCCTTTACTCTGATACCCCTAAGTAGTGGAACCAATTGCCTTCAGAAGTCACCTAATTAGTAAATAGAGTCCACCCGCGTGTAATTTAATCTCAGTATAAATACAACTTTTCTGTGAAGCACAGAGGAGGTAAGTAGAACATGTTTGCTATTTTTTATTTTTAATTGAACGTTTACCATCACTTTAACTTTTATCTGTTACATAGCTAGTCAGGTTGAAATACCATCTAGTCCAACCAACAGAAAAAATAAATAAATAAATAGATAAATAAATGTAGCACGCTGGTCCTAAACAGGGCTGCTAACAAATTTAGTTTGCTAGGTGGTAAGTAACCTGGCTAATTGGTAGGGGATCCGCTAGTTGTTGCCCTAAGCCTGGATATGGTGCATCTCTCTCCTCTGTCACTGGGTGGCACTGCTACTTTTTGACATTAGAATGACAAGGTCACATTGTAAGCAGGTTGGGAGTGGATATGTTGTCTCAGCCAATTAGCAGGGTTTCTTTGGCCCCATGGCATGCTGGGAGAGCCTATTTACTTGGGAGGTGTCAGGTGATCGGGGTTCTGTGCCACTTGGATGGCTGTCTGGGTGAATGTGTGTAATAATGCTCCTGGTTGCTAGGCCAGAAGCCTGAGGCGTATCCCGGAGGCACCTGGTTGCTAGGTGGTCTGAGGACTATCCATGATTGAGAGAAGCAGCACAGGGTTAGGGCTTTAGGCTGGGAGCCCAACCAAGTTGCAGAGGTTCAGCCAGAGGGGGAACTGGAACCAAGTTGACACCAGAGGTGAAGGGGAAGCATTTGCCATCAGGGACGACCATTTCTGTTACCGGAGGTCAGAGATAAAGGGGACACAGTTGCCACCAAGGGACAACCTCTCCTGTTATTAGAGGCCAGTGATTGGAAGTCTGAAGAAGTACCAGAGCAGCCTTATTCACTAGCCAGGGACAGTGAAGAAGTGGGAAAGCTTCAGCAGAGTCAAGTCAGAGACCCAGCAGGTAGCGTGGGTTAAGCTTGAGGAGAATACAGTGGGTTAGCTGTGGAAGAGCTCAGGGGATCCGGCAATGGCTGGGATCTTGGAAATCTAGTGAGAGACTGGGAGCTCAGTGTGAAGATCTACAGTAAGAGACAGTGAGAGAAGATCTACAACGGGATGCTGTGAGTTACGTGTGCAGATCTACATTGAAGTTTGAGAGTTCAGTTGCTATTGGAGACAGCAGTTCTACAAATACAGTTGCTGCATCCAGCTTAAAGGCCCTCTACCTGTATAGCTGTCTGCCTTTGTCTCGGAGTCTCCCAATTACTTTTCCTTCTGCCTAAGGGTGTCCTGGCCCTAAACCCTCTTTCCCCCAGTTTTGTTAAGAGACAATAAATCTCTTCTTCTGCATTCAAAAAGTGACTGGTGCCCTTGTTTCCAACTTGCACTACACCCACCATGCCTAGTAACCCATAATGTGAAGAAGGATGGCAGCTCTCCCTACCTCTGGAGGTCACCATTAGACCTCTAGGGGTCGGGACACAAATAAGGCACCATATATAGAATCCTATACCAGTGGTTGATCCAGAGGAAGGCAAACAAAACCAAAACAAACCTGAGCACACTGAATAGAATCAGCAGCCAATTTGTGCTACTAAAATGTTATACTGAGTGCTTCATCCCAACTATAATTTCTTGCCATAAACAGGAAATACTTTATTTAAGAGGTTTTATATTACCGCATAATTGGTGAATGTGGGAAAATCATTACTTTAGCGATTTTCAATGAATATAACACAAGCAACAAACACTTTCCTCTCTGGAGTCTAAAGAAATATATTTTTTTCTTCTCCAACGTTACTACTAAGGATCAGTGCAGTGAATTTACGTAGACAAAACAGAAAGAGCATTAAACCGCATGCATCTTAAACAACCATTTACCATCCTCCCTTTCCATATGGAACAACTCCACTTTAAGTCATATTTCCCTGGAAAATAACAATCTTTTTTTTTTTCAACCTCGAGAGCAATTGCTCACATCTAAATGATTGTAATATTTCTAAACGCGTCTTTTATGTATATAGCACGTCGGCCAATTGTGATCATGAATTGCTCTCTGTGAATAATCATTGCCACCTAATGTGACACTTTCCAGTGCTTAAAGCCACCTATTATCATATGAAAAGGTACTAAGAGGTATGGCGTGTTGATTTTTGATACCGTCTATATACTGCTGTTGCAAAAGAGACATCAATTCCGAAGAATGGGCTATTTTTAGGTTTGTAAAAAAAAAAAAAAAGTTGAACGGTGCCATGCTTCGTCGTCAGGGGGCTGAACCAAAAAAGACCTCTCAATCAAACAAGAAATGTCATAGACTTGAAGGGCACTTGGAGAAATAAGCGAGATCGTATCATTATATGCAATAGGCAGCAATGCGGCTTTATTAAATTGCTTGATCGTGCTATTAAATGCACAGCAGAGGCCTACTGTAAGAGGAAATTACAATCAATGTTTTTGAACTGCCACTCTTTCATAGAATAGAAGGGATTTCAGAGAAAGGAACACTAGTTGAATTAATCCAGGATGCCTTTGAAAGTGGAAAAAGGAACCTATAAATGTAAGGATTTCTTAAAGGGAACTTTTTCATTGGATGCGTTGAGATGTCCACTAAGGTTGTAAGCAGGGGTTAGTGCTCCTTTGAGGTCCCTCCCCTAGGTGGGCCTTGTAAATGGACTAGTACATCTGTATATACACTCATCGGCCACTTTATTACATTTTGCTAGTACCCCCTTTTTGCCTTCACAACTGCCTTCATTCTTCGTGGCATAGATTCACCAAGGTGCAGTTGCTGCACATTTGTCAGCTGCAAATCCGCACATGCGGCCCACGCCGCCTTCTGATGTGGCCTGCCACGTCCTGCTCTGGGATGGCGGGTCGGCAAGCCCAGATCGCAGGTCCCAGACCCGCCATAGCCGAGCATCAGTGTGAAAAACACAGCCGCACTAGAGGAAGCAGAGCCAATGCTTCCTGTATAGAGGAGTGATATCAAATGTACTCTGCTTGTGACAGGAAGAATCGGCTCTGCTCTCTATTGCAGCTGCATGCTCCTGTCACACTGATGCTGGAGGATGGCGGGTCGAGTCTACGTAACCCGCGATCTGGGACAGCAGCCAGCACATACTTTCCAACACTCTCGAATTTCCCGGGACATGCCCGGGATTTAGACCTATTTCCTGGTCTAACTAATTCCTGGGAAATGTCCAGAGAAATTAGCTTTTTCTCCACCACCGACGCTAGAGGTCCATGGCCGGCGCTATTTCTGTCCCCAGCGCCATTTTACTGGAGACCAACGCGTGCAGAAGAACCAAGAGGCAGAGCCCGGGTGGCAATGCCTCTTGGTTGTTCCCATCAGCCTCCAGCGCTGGTAAATGGTGCAGAGGCCAAATTAATCAGAGGCAAGCACTGCAGCCACTGGCGTTGCTATCTGGGGGGTGATGAGGGGTACTAACTGGGGGATACCAGATGTAAGGAGGCACCCCACTGGGGGGCACCAGATGTAAGGATGTACCCCGCTGGGGGACACCAGATGTAAGGAGGCACCCTGCTGGGGTACACCCTGATGTAAGAAGGCATCCCACTGGGGGACACCAGATGTAAGGAGGCATCCCGCTGGGGGACACCAGATGTAAGGAGGAACCCCGCTGGGGACACCTGATGTAAGGAGGCACCTCGCTGGGGACACCTGATGTAAGGAGGCACTCCGCTGGGGACACCTGATGTAAGGGAGCACTCCGCCGGGGACACCTGATGTAAGGAGGCACTCCGCTGGGGACACCTTATGTAAGGAGGCACTCCGCTGGGGACACCTGATGAAAGGAGGCACTCCACTGGGGTCAACTGATGGAAGGAGGCACTCCGCTGGGGACACCTGATGTAAGGAGGCAATCCGCTGAGGACACCTGATGGAAGGAGGCACTCTGCTGGGGACACCTGATGTAAGGAGGCACTCTGCTGGGGACACCTTATGTAAGCAGGCACTCCACTGTGGACATCTGATGGAAGGAGGCACTCCGCTGGGGACACCTGATGGAAGGAGGCACTACGCTGGGAACACCTGATGAAAGGAGGCAATCCGTTAGGGACATCTGATGGAAGGAGGCACTCCGCTTGCATCAAGATGCATCATGATTAGGATACAAGGGAGTGTAGGAACTGAAGGATGGAGGAATCCATGGATAGGAACAGAAGGATGGGAGAGTCTGGGGATGGAGATGGAGGAATCCATGGACAGGAACAGAAGGATGGGGGAGTCTGGGGAATGATGGGTGTAGAGAAGTGTGGGTGGTAGTGAGGGGTGTGGGTGATGATGGGTGTCAGTGGGTGATGCTGGGTGATGCTGGGTAGTGATGGGTGTGGGTGAAGCTGGGTGTAGAGGCGTGTGGGTGGTAGTGAGGGGTGTGAGTGATGCTGGGTAGTGATGGGTGTTGGCGATGATGGGTGTGGGTGAAGCTGGGTGTAGATGGGTGTCAGTGGGTGGGTGTAGAGGGGTCTGGGTGTTGGTGGGTGTAGAGGGGTGTCAGCGGGTGGGTGTAGAGGGGTGTAGGTGGTAGTGAGGGGTGTGGGTGATGATGGGTGTCATTGGGTGATGCTGGGTGTGGATGTAGAGGGGTGTGGGTGGTGATGGCTGTAGATGGGTGATGGGTGAAGCTGGGAGTAGAGGGGTGTGGGTGATGTCTTGAATCCCCTGTTACTGTCCAAAGTGCCCCACTGTAGTGTACAACATGCTGGGTGGGTGGAACTCCGCTTTAATATGTAGCAACATACCGCACAGTGCCTCTCGGCAATCATGTGACCACCCAGCCGGCCTCTCTCCTCTCTCGTCTCCGGCTGACGTCAGCGGTGGATTTTCAGCCCCGTTAGCTGACTGTAGCTGGCAGATCAGAAGAGAGGTGGGCGGGGCTGAGAATCCACCACTGACATCAGCCGGAGATGAGAGAGGCGAGCCGGGCGATCACATGAGTGCCGAGAGACACTGTGCGGTATGTTGCTACATATTAAGGAGCATGTTGTACACTGCAGTGGGGCATTTTGCACAGTAACAGAGGATTCATTAAGGCTGCATTCACACCTAACGATCCAACTTGCAGGACAACTCGCCCCGCTCTAGACGACTTCAGGGCAGCCTCAAGTCGCCTGACAAGTCGCCTATGGACAAGTCGGATGACGTCATCCGGCAATCGATTATAGGCAGTTGCTGCATTGATGCCGCATCGGGGACTGCCGAATCGCGATGCATCGATTAATTTCAGCACCCCTACTAAATGCATTGAGATGCTGTCATGTTATTGTCTGATTAGAAATTTGTGTTACCAAGCAATTGGTACCTGATAAAGTGGCCAGTGAATATATACAGTGTCTCACATTTTTCTAAATATTTTATTATATCTTTTTAAGTGACAACACTGAAGAAATGACACTTTGCTACAATGTAAAGTAGTGAGTGTACAGCTTGTATAGCAGTGTAAATTTGCTGTCCCCTCAAAATAACTCAACACACAGCCATTCATGTCTAAACCACTGGCAACAAAAGTGAGTACATCCCTTAATGAAAATAACCAAGTTGGGCCCAATTAGCCATATTCATTCCCCGATGTCATGTAACTCGTTAGTGTTACAAGGTCTCAGATGTGAATGGGGAGCAGGTGTGTTAAATTTGGTGTTATCACTCTCACTCTCTCATACTGGTCACTGGAAGTTCAACATGGCACCTCATGGCAAATAACTCTCTGAGGATCTGAAAAAAAGAATTGCTGATTTACATAAAGATGGTCTAGGCTATAAGAAGATTGCGAAGACCCTTGTTTAACAGGACAGGTTCCACCCAGAACAGGCTCGCTATGGTTGATCGAAGAAGTTGAGTGCGTGTCCAGAGGTTTATTAACAATTACATGATAGCAACTAAATGCATTGAGTAGGGGTGCTGAAATTAATCAATGCATTGTGATTCGGCCGTCCCCGATGCGGCATCAATGAGGCAAATGCCCATAATTAATTGTTGGGTGACGTCATCTGACTTGTCCATAGGCGACTTGTTAGGCGACTTAAGTCGCCTGACAAGTCGCCTTCATGCATTGCAATGGAACCGTTCTAAATAGGAGTGACTCAAGTTGTTCCGACTTAGAAAAAGGTTCCTGTACTACTTTTGAGGCAACTTCAGGGGTGTACTCACTTTTGTGAGATACTGTATATATATTTTCTGCAGTGGGAGAGTGTTTGGCAGAGGAGTAATGGGAAAAGGCTACCCCTAATATACAACATGTATCTGGAAGAGAACCCACATTCGAGGGACCTATGTTGAGGACAGATATGTTACTAGAACTTTCAGGGCCCCAGTGCAAGAAACCATGAAGGGCCCCCCTGACACCTCTTATCAATCAGTTCTGGGGCCCTTTCCACTGGTCCCGGGGCCTTTCACATTGGTCCCAGAACCTTTCCCTCTAGTCCTGGGGCCCATCCCTCTGAGCCCGGGGCCCTTCCCCCTGAACCCTGCGTCCTTTACTCCCTATTGCAGGGGCCCTATTATGGTTATACAGTGGGACTGTCACGCACATGGTGATGGAGTCTGACTTGTGCAGGGAACAACCACTCTTGCGCACCTGATTCGGGGACCCCTGATAGGGGGTCCGGGAGTGCAGGATGGCACGAGGGCTCGATGGTCACTGATGATGATGTGAGATCTCAAGCAGTCGTGCAGGTCAGATGAGTGGTATTACAGGCTGGGGGGGGCAACAGGCTGGCGGTGCGGTACAAGGGATCAGGCAGAAGAATGGAAAAGTCCAAGCAAAGTTCGTAACCGGGCTGGCAGCAGAAGTACAGAGGGGTCAGACAATCGGATGGTCGAGGATAGCTGGGGTCGGTGCAGGCTGATAACAGCAGGTCAGGTCAAGCAGGGTCTAAACAGGAAACAGGAAGGATCACAGGAACTGGATAACAGGAACAGAGCTGGGGCTCACAGGTACTCAGACACTGAAGAATGGACAGCACTGCCTGCTGGGCATTGTGGGTTTAAATAGAGCCCTTTGGCACTGTTTCCGGCGTGTGCACAAATGCACACAGGCGCACGCACAAGTCCCCAGAAAGCATAGATCTTTTCCTAACATTGCCCCCCGCCAAGGGGCAGCCTCCAGATGCCCGACTTGGGCACTTTGGCAGGATTGCTATCCTTGAAAACTTGAATACATTCGTCCGCATGAAGGTTGGTTTCGGGCTCTCAAGAGCTCTCCTTGGGGCCGTACCCCTTCCCTTTCCCAAGATACTGGATCCCGCCACCCCTCTTCCTGCAGTCCAGTACCCACTCAACTTCGAAATCCTCTACCCCATCAATCACAACAGGAGCAGGAGGAGCAATTGCTCTACTTGGGAAAGGATCCAGGGTCACTGGCTTCAGCAAAGTGACATGGAATACCGGATGTATCCGCAAGGATAATGGAAGCTCGAGTTCGTATGAGACCTGGTTAATCTTTCTCTTTACCGGAAAGGGGCAGACAAATCTCGGACCCAGCTTCTTGGATGGGCAGGCCAATCGTAAATTTCTTGTGGATAGCCAAACCCAGTTACCTGGCTGGAGATCCAGTTTGCCACGCTCCTTTTTATCAAAAATGGCTTTGCTTTGTTCTTGAGTTTTAGCAAGCATTTCCTGCAGAAGTTTCCAATTGGTATTGAAGAATTGGGTAGTTTCATGTACCGCTGGTACCGCAGTTTCACTTGGCAAGCTAGGGAGTACTGTGGGATGAAAGCCATATTTGGACCAGAATGGCGACTGTTTAGTTGCGCAGTGAATGGAGTTGTTTCAGAAAAATTCTGCCAATGGCAACAGCGTGCACCAGTCGTTTTGTGAAAAGGATGAGAAGCAGCGAAGATATTGCTCCAGGGTCTGATTTGTCCTCTCGGTTTGGCCATTGGTCTGTGGATGATAGGCTGAGGAGAACAAGATGTTGATTTCCAGAGCAGAACAGAGGGCTCTCCAGAACCGTGATGTAAATTGGACTCCCTGATCGGACACTATGTTGTCAGGAATACCGTGTAACCAAACAATCTCCTTGACGAAGATTTCTGCAGTTTCTCTTGCAGTAGGGGTGCCCTTCATTGGGAGAAAATGGGCCATCTTGGTTAGCCGATCTACAACTACAAAGATCGCGGTGTACCCATTGGCTGGTTATTGTGCCACCAGAGACCATCTTTCCAAATCAGCCCCTGATTAGATAGTCCAGAAAAGCGGGCAGAAGTTCTCCGGATCTGAGAAAGCAGGTCGTCTTGGGATAGCAAGAAATTTCTAGGCTGGGGGAAAGGCCGGGTTCAGAGAACATATGGGACAGAGCATCAGGCTTGACGGCCTTTGACCCAGGCCTGTACGTGAGATGAAATTGAAATCTGGAGAAGAAGAGTGCCCAGTGGGCCTGACGGGGCTTCAGTCTTTTGACGGTCCTGAGGTACTCCAAATGTTTATGATCTGCTGACTTAATGGCAAGCAATTCTCTGTCCCCCACATCATAATTCTTCTCCGGGGCAGAAAGTTTACGGGAGAAGAATGCTACGGAATGGAGCAGGGCCTTTGCCCCTTGTCTCTGGGAGAGCACAGCTCTAACAGCAGTCTCAGAGGCATCTACCTACAGAACGTAGGGCAGGGTTGCATCCGGATGCTTGAGGATAGGTGCAGAGGTAAAAAGTTCTTTCAAAGCTTGAAAGGCCTTTTGCGCCTCAGGTGTCCAGTTGAAGCGTTGGCCTTGCTTCGTGAGCTGGGTAATGGGGGCGATGATAGCAGTAAACCCCCTGATGAATCTCCGGTAAGAATTGCATAATCCCATGAAGCGTTGGACCCCTTTTTTATCCACTGGCACTGGCCATTCCAGGATAGCTGAGACCTTTTGCGGGTCCATCGTAATGCCGGTAACGGAAAGAATCAGCTCAAGGAATGGGATACTGAAGCGTTCGAAAGTGCATTTTTCTGCTTTAGCGTATAGTGTATGCTGCCGCAAGCGGCTTAGAACACTGCAGACATGTTTGCGGTGCTCTTCCAGGGAAGAGGAGAAGATAAAGAAATCGTCTAGATAGATGATGATGAAGAGATCCAGGTAGTCTCGGAAGACATCGTTGACAAGGTGCTGGAATGTAGCCGGGGCATTGCAGAGTCCGAAGGGCATGAGGAGGTACTCATAATGTCCAAAGCGGGTTCGGAACGCTGTTTTCCACTCGTCGCCCTCTCGGATACGGATCAGGTTGTAGGCCCCTCGGAGGTCCAGCTTGGTAAACACGGTGGCCGACCCTAGACTCTGGAAGAGCTCTATAACTAGCGGGAGCGGATAGCGGTTCTTGACAGTAATTCTGTATAAGTCCCTGTAGGGACAAGGGCGGAGCGTATGATCCTTCTTCTCGATGAAGAATATGCCAGCTACCGGCAGGGGATGTGGAAGGCCTAATAAATCCCTTTGTCAAGTTTTCATCCAAGTAGACCTTGAGGCCCGACAGCTCAAGCTCAGACAAAGGGTAGATGCAACCAAAGGGAACCCCAGTTTCAGGGAGAAGTTCAATAGGACAGTCGTAAGACCGATGTGGGGTAATTGGTCTGCCCCTTTCTTACTGAACACATACAGGTAACCGTGGTAGGCTGGAGGGACTGCTTGGCGGGTTTCCAGGTCAGGTTCGGAGTCTAGGCTCAGAAGTGAGGGGCCAACATTCTGGGATGGGAGCAGATAGTGCTGGATGCAGTATGGAGACAGGAACTGAATGTGCCCAGAGGACCAGTCTATGTAGGGGCTTTGAGCCCGGAGCCAGGGAAGACCCAAGATAATGGGAAAGAGCAGGGATGCAATGGCATCAAGGACCGGCAGTTCTTGGTGACCACCAGCTGTGGAAACTGGTATAGGAAGGGTTTCATGAGTCACCTGGCCGGATTTGATGACTGTTCCATCGGCTAGGCGGATGGTCATCTTGTGCGCCTTGGGACGCAGGGGAATTTGGTGTAGTGCCACAAAAGCTTGGTCAACGAAGCAGCTGCAAGCTCCGGAGTCAATAATGGCTGGTACTTGGATATTCCCTCCGGGCAACTGGAAAGACATTAAAAGGGTCAAGTGAGAGACATTACTGGTAACAGAGGTTTCTTCCTCGTTGATCCTGCGGTGCCACTTACCGGATTTGGCGGGGCAGGTCCTCACCATGTGTCCAGGCTCCCCACAGTACAGGCACAGGTTAAAAGTATGGCGTCGCTGTCTCTCCTCTGGTGTGAGCGACGGGCGGAGAAGGCCAATCTGCATTGGCTCTGGCTGGTCATATGGTGCGGAGGTGGAAGGAGCCGGAGCTGGGTAACTGGGCACACGAGGCGTCATCCATGTGAGGCGTGGGGGCGCAGATGTTCCACAAGCTCGTTCAGCCCAGCGTTCCCTGAGCCGCCGGTCTATCTGGATGGCCAGATTTATGAGGGGGCCAGGGTCATGGGTACCCCGTCACGGGCGAGCTCATCCTTTAAGGGCTCCGATAACCCCAGGCGGAACTGGTAGCAGAACGCCGCATTGTTCCATGCAGTATCAGCGCTCCAGCATCTGAACTCGGCTAGATAGTCCTCTGCTGTGCGCTGGCCCTGTAGCAGGGCATGCAAGGCGGCTTCGACTGTGGCCGCGAGGAGGGGGTCCTGTTATAGTCTGACCATAACGTCCAAAAACACATTCAGGGTGGCAACTTCAGGCGCTCTCTGTTTCCAGAGCCAATGAGTCCAGGTCTGAGATTCTCCTTGTAGCAAGGAGATCACAAGCTCCACCTTCATGGCTTCCAATGAGAAGGTGCGGGCTGCAGGCCGCAGTACAGCTCACAGGAGTTGTGAAACGTCCTGAATTTGCTTCGATTCCCCGCAAACTTGTCTGGACCTTAGGCTCCGATGGCAGGGCCACGATGGTGCGGACGGATGCAGCCCCCCCCCCCAAGTGAGGCGGGGACAGAAAGCTTGCTCACTTGTTCCTCCAGCCGTGTATAGCCTTCTTCTTGTAGGTTTTTCACCGCTTGCATGAGCTCGGTCAAGTGGACACACAGTTCCTCCATAGCAGAGGGTGTTCCCTGCGCAGATTCGGACATGGCTGTCCGTTACTGTCATGTACCTGATTCAGGGACCCCTGATAGTGCAGACAGGAAGTCCGGAAGTGCAGGATGGCACGAGGGCTGGATGGTCACTGATGATGATGTGAGATCTCAAGCAGTCGTGCAGGTCAGAAGAGTGGTGGTACAGGCTGGGTCGGCAACTGGCTGGCGGTGAGGTATAAGGGATCAGGCAGAAGAATTGAAAAGTCCAAGCAAAGTTCATAACCGGGCTAGCACCAGAAGTGCAGAGGGGTCAGACAATTGGATGGTCGTGGATAGCCGGGGTCAGTGCAGGCTGATAACAGCAGGTCAGGTCAAGCCGGGTCCAAACAGGAAACAGGAAGGATCACAGGAACTGGATAACAGGAACAGAGCTGGGGCTCACAGGTACTCAGACGCTGTAGAACGGACAGCACCGGCTGCTGGTCATTGAGGGTTTAAATAGAGCCGTTTGGCGCTGTTTCTGGCGCGTGCGCGCGCACACAGGCGCGCACAGGTACGCACCATTGCGCACGGGTGTGCGCAAAAGCGCACAGGCGTGCGCACAAGCGCACAAGTCCACAGAAAGCATATATCTTTTCCTAACAGGGACCCTTTCACAGGTTCTGCAGTGGGCCCCCTTCCTGTCGTCTTGGGGTCCCCCATGGTCGTGGATCACCAGGGCTCGGTTGCAAGTTCGATCTTTGCATCTCTACTAGTTCCGCCACTGGTTGAGGAGGTTGAAAGAGAGGGCTGAACATTAAGGCTGGATTTAAACCTATGCATTTTTAGTGCTATTTGCATTTTGCAGATTTGCACTGCAGGACGTTTTCCATAGGAAACCATGTTAAATCTGCAAAATGCAAAAAACATTAAAAATGCATAGGTGTGAATCCAGCCTTAGGGGGGGATTTACTAACACTGGTGCACACATAATCTGATGCAGCTGTACATACTTACCAATCAGCTTCCAGGTTTTATTGTCAAAGCTTAAGAGCCGGTTCACACTCAGGCGGCACGACTTGCAGGGCAAAGCAAGTCGCGCCGTTCAAGGCTACCTCAGCGCGGCTTGCAAAGAGACTTCTTTACATAGAAGTCAATGCAAGTCGCGCTGAGGTCGCCCCGAAATAGTGCAGGAACCTTTTTCTAAGTCGGAGCGACCTGAGTCGCTCCTATTAGAACGGTTCCATTGCACTGCATGGGGACGACTTGTCAGGCGACTTGAGTCGCCTGACAAGTCGCCTCAGTGTGAACCGGCTCTAATAGAACAAGTTGAAGTTAGAAGATGATTTGTTACTATGCACAGCTGCACCAGATTCTTTGTGCTCCAGTTTTAGTAAATCAATGATACTTTTATACTGTGGTGAATTATTGCTGCTGGACTTAAAGTTTAGAAGAGGAGGTTGGATATGTACAAAGCTGTTGATATGCTACTACCACAGTAAAAAACAATCATTAAACGGCTGTACATGAGGACATTCCTTTATTTCTGGTGGTGAGTCTCAGGTCAGGAGAATGTGAGTAACTAAAATGGTGTAGTCTCTCCATATTACAGGTCAATGCATATCACGCCTCATCCCTGAGCATGAAAAAGATAGAAGTTGTCCTTGACCAGCTGGGGTGAATTATGGACCTGCTAACAAGGTCTTATTTTAGTTTTGGAAAAAGATGGAAGTTATAGGGTGTCAGTTTTGGACTGTATGACGGATGCCATGCGGTAGAAAGATTCCCCCTCAAATTAATTCCACTGTGGTGTGTGACGTATGTGGCCTAACATTGTGCTGCAGGTACACAGCATGCACAAACCTTCCACTATCCAGGAGGTGATCAATGCACTCTTGCAAAAGGCATATTCAGGGTACAGCGGGGGAGAGTAAGGTAGTGCATGTGGGTGCGGTGGTGAAGGGTGAGGTAGTGCATGTTGTGCATGTTGGTCAAGTGGTGGAGAGTGTATTACCGCACATTGGTCCAGTGGTAGAGAATGGAGTAGCTCATGTTGGTGCAGTGGTGGAGATTGCAGTAACATATGTCAATGGAGTAGGGAAGAGTACAGTCATGCAGATTGGTCCAGTGGGGAAAAGTGGGGTAGCTCTTGTGGGTGCAGTGATGGAGAGCTGGGTAGCACACTTTGGTGCAGTGGCAAAGGGCGCAAGACAGTATTGTGTCGTTGCAGTGTTGGAGAGTAAGGTAGTGCATGTGGGTGCACTAGTGGAGAGTGAGGTAGTGCATGTGGGTGCAGTAGTGGAGAGTGAGGTAGTGCATGTGGGTGCAGTAGTGGAGAGTGAGGTAGTGCATGTTGGTACAGTGGCAGAGGGCGAGGTTCTGCAAGTCAGTGCAGTGGTGGGAGGTACAGTAGCGCATTTTGTGCAGTGGTGGAAAGTAAGGTAGCTCATGTTTTGTGCAGTAGTGGAGAGTGGGGTAGCACACGTCGGTGCAGTGGCAAAGGGCAAGGCAATACATATTTGTGCAGCAGTTAAGAGTAAGGTAGTGCATGTGGGTACAGTGGTGAAGGGAGAGATAGTCCATCTTGGTGAGTGTGGTAGCACATCGGTGCCATGGTGAAGGGTGCAGTAGTGCATGTTGTGCATTAGTGGAGAGTAAGATAGTGCATGTTGGTGCAGTGGCAGATTGGGGTGGCATACATCGGTGCAGTGGCAGAGGGTAGTGCAGTGCTGGAGGGTGAGGCAGTAAACATTGATACAGTCACGCAGGGTGAGGTAGTGCACGTTGGTGCATGGGTGGAGAGTGAGGTGATGCATGTCAGTGACTCCACTTTTTAACGAATTACATTTAGTTTTTGGTCACACTTTTGTGATATATATACTGTAAACATATATATATATATATATATATATATAGTGTCTCACAAAAGTGAGTACACCCCTCACATTTTTGTAAATATTTTATTGTCTTTTCATGTGACAACACTGAAGAAATTACACTTTGCTACAATGTAAAGTAGTGAGTGTACA